>JAOEGS010023043.1:5668-47849 GCA_025447755.1 Corythornis vintsioides
CTTCACTCCCCCCTGAGGGTGGTTTCTGCCTGGCCCAGGTGTGAGCTGCCATGTCAGGGGTCAGGGTGGATGCTATGGCTGGGCTGGGAGAGCAGAGCAGAGGGAAACATAACTGTTCAAACTGACTGCAATAGCAATTTATACAAAAAGCCAAACCCTGCTCTCTCAAGCACTTGCCTTTTCCCCACCTATGCTCCCAGAAGGACCATTACAGTGGGCACAGGAGATGACTGAGAAGAAAGATGATCTGGCAAGAGTGGTGACTCGATGTCACCTGTAGTGTGTGTGTCCATATGCATTAAAGAAGGCTGCCTAAAGAGATGGATGGACCTCCTGGGAGGCCAGTGTCTCAGCTCAGGGGCTGTGCTTCTCTGGCAGCTCTAGCAAGGCCCTCAGTTTGCCTTGATCAGCAGTGAGGGCACCTCGGAGTTAGCTGAGCCTCCCTCTTTGCCCTCCTTTAGATGTCAGGTGAAATCAATAAATGGAAAGATGCATTTCAGGAAATTTGATACAAACCAAAGGAAAAAAATAAAACCTTCCAGAAAAGCTGTGAGACTGAGGAAGCTGGAAAGAAATAAGAAAATCACTTGTGTTACTGGGTGTAGAATCCAGTCCAACTGACATTCCTGTTGGAAGGACACCCTTGCCATTGGTATTAAAGGAGGGTGACTTGGGTTAATGATGGAGAGAAGTAGGAGGCAGGAATAGCCCTGGGAGAGGACAACAAAGACCATTGGTCTTTCCCATCCCTCCCCATCCTACTGCCAAGGCATTTTCTGCAGGTAAAGATAACACACAGGGAAATCTGAGAGTTACTGGGAGACACAACCATCTCCTCCCAGAGAACACTGCTCCCCAGCAAAGCAACTGCAGTAGAGTCTGGGGTGTTCTGAACCATGGCACACAGCACAGGATGAGTGCCACACCTCCTGGGATCCTCGTGGTTCTGCTCCCTTGGCCGTGGTCAGAAAGCTCTCTGGCAGAACTGCTTCATTCCTAAATGGTCCTTGGGATATTTGCTCCCCTGAGATGGGCCGAGGAGCCTCCTGCCACTTTGGCACCCTCCTCATGCCCAGCTCAGCGAGGTCCCTCCCAGGACCCAGAGTTTTTACCACCCCAAATACTCCAGAAGGGTTTAAAACACCCAAGCACACACACAAACAAGACCTCGGTGCCCTGAGCTGTGCTGGGAGGAGAGCAGGGGGTCTCAAAGCACATGGGGTGTGTCAGGACTTCTAGGCACTTAGAAAATACCCCCAGACCCAGTGCTGGCTGCAGCAGCTGGTCCTGGGCACGGGCCCCGCAGCCTGGGCAGCAGGGACGGTCACCCCTGGGTGCTGCACACCCAGCCCTGGCACTGCCACAGGGACAGATGTGTCATCCCCCATCTGTGCCCGCTTCCCAAGCAGAACACAGGGCAGGGCTGCTGCTCCCTGCACCCCCAAACCCAGCTGCTGTGGCTGGCTGCTGGCACACACTGGCTGCTCTCGAGCCCGTCCTCCGGCCTTCACTGGAGCAGCCCTCTCTGTTTACAGGTCTCATGACATCTGCAGCCCAGAGCAGTTTCCACGCTGCATCTGTCAGGCAGCATCTTATCAGCAGAGCTGCCTTCCCAGCCCTCCCTCCTCTCCTTACAGTTAAGCTCCCTCCAAAGGTTGGGAGCCAGCTGACAGGCCACCAAGGGATGCAGCCATCACCTCTTGTGCAAACCTTCACCCACAAGGCCACTGGGACCCCCAGATGTCCCCATCCAACCCTCAACATCAACCAGAGCTGGTTGTCCCAGCCCAGCCAGCAGCAGGGTCTGTCAGGACAGGCTGAGACAGGACAAGGCAGGTGCCCATGCCCATCACATGGGCATCTCGTCAAAGGTGTCTGTGAGCCCACCCAAGGGCTGTGCCCAGCTCTCAAGGGATCCTCAGATGCACCCCCAATTGCACCCCAGCTGAATGCCAAGTACCAGGGGCAGCTCTGCTCCCTGCCACCAGTGGCTTTAACCATTTCAGCACTTAAGCACTCCAGCAATCTCAGTGCCTCCACAACGGGGACACTGAGCTCACAGAGCAGCACCCACAGGGGTAACAGCTGCTGTCACCCTGTCCTGAGGTCACAGCCTGGAAAACTTCTCTTTCTTGAGGAGCTGGGAAACCCATCAAAGAAACTCTGGGGAGAAAGTAGTGTCTGCTGTGCTGATAACCCTGCAGGTGGCTGCTCTCCTTCCAGATCTCGGGGCCGTGGCCGTGCTCAGGAAGAGCAGGAACAATCCCTGGCCAAGGGCTGGGTGGCTGCCGCCCTGTGGCCCCGTGCTTCAGGAAGCAGCAGTGTCCCCAAGATAAGGGGTTTGTTCTGCCCCGAGAGCACCCCCCACCTACAAGGAGGCACATGCAGAACCTGGCACCAGCTTCCCCAGCCCTGGCATGATGGGGCTGGGGGGTGTTTTGAAGGGGCATTTGCACACCAAGAGGGGCTGCACTGGGGGGATCTTGTTCGACAGCACTGCCCCCTTGCTGTGCTTTCAGTGCTCCTGCCTCCCTGCCACCCGCCCTGGGAAGGATGATGACACTGACCACAGCTAATTACGGCGTGCGAGGCCTCTGCCTAATTGCTCTGATTAATTATTGATGGGCAGAGCTGCTGCTTTGAGGGCAGCAGGTAAGTGGGGCGCCCTGGGCGCAGGCAGGCACTGGTGACCTCCTGGCTCCCAGCGGAGGAGGTGCCCGTGGTGAGAGGTGATGCTGCTGTCCTGGCACCCTGTGACCACCAGGTGTGCCAAGAGGCTCCCAAAAATCTGCCTGTTGAAGAAGAGCATCTGGGCATCTCCCAGAGACCGCCAGTGCCTAAGTGCTATCGACAAGCAGACACCCTCTGATCCCATTAGCCACGCAAGACATTGATTTTCTGTGCTGGAACAAGGAACTCACTGGAGCTGAGGCAATCTCAGGTGGCACCGCAGCTTCCGCTGGGAAGCTGGCAAAGGGGATGGTTGTCGTCGTTTTCTTCCCCATGGCTAAAGAGCCAAGTCATTGTGGTGCATTTCTGCATCTGTCTGGGAGGATGCTGAGCCCTGCCCGGGGGGGTGGCTGGTAAATTCCAGCTACCCACCCACCAGAAGCAGAAGAAGAGCTCGGAGCCCTTGGCCACGGTTTCCCTTGCCAGGTCTCCATCCTTTGTATGGGAACGGAGCCACAAGCAGGCACCATGTAAAGGAACTTTCCCTTCTGGAGTTGTGTTCATCAGCCACATCTGCCACCAAGGATTTCCCCCTCAGCTTGGCCGTGAGCCTGCTCTTTAACTCAGCCTTAGAGCTCCCCCCAAGGCACTCCCAGCAGCTGTAGGGAGATTTGGGGCATGCCATGCACTGGGGAGCAAAAACCCTGCTCTTCCTCATCGGGCCTGGACCCAGCACTCACCACCTCCAGCAGCAGCCACCTGCATTTCTTCCTCACCCCTGTTTTTACATCTCAGTGGCCTCTCCAGCACCACGTGCCTTCCCCAGGGAGAGCTGAACCCCAGCAGTGGTCGGGGCTCCACACACAAGGCACGAGCTGTCTGCCAAACCCCTGCAGCACCAGCCAATTCTTACATGGGAGCAAATCAGGCCCACAGTGATTTTATTATATTTCCCATGTAGCTCCCAAATGAGAAGTGATTCCTCATTTCCTGGACAGATTTGCATGGGTAAATTCAGCCTTCTGGTGGCTTTTTGGTGCTGGTTTTTGTTGGAACTGTGGTGCCTCTTAATGAAAATGGACATGACTTCAGCCCTCATCTACAGATGTCTCTACTATTCCGCAATCTGCTGATTCCCCTCTATGCCATATCATGTCAAAGGAGGATTTTGATGATAGGCACAATCCTTTACAGCCTTGCACCCTGCCTTTATCCTTTGCAAGTGCACACAGTGCAAATCAAGAGCTCCCAGTCCCACCGTGCACGGGAGTAAGGAGAGGGACAGCAGAGGACAGTTGGTGTAGGGCTGGAAATGAACCCTACAAACCCAGCACTCACCCAAAGCAGAGGTTTGCCCACTGCAAGGCTGTGTCGTGGGGAGGGAGCTCACAACCTCCTTCCATCACACAGAAGGATGCAAAAGAGTCAAAGCCTTCACAGGGACCAGCATGGCCTTCAGCCTGGACCTCACCCTCTTCAAAACAGCCAGTTTCACAACAGTCTGCATTGCAACTCTGAATGTGCTCCTATTAAAGATGTGTCTGCATGGGCTAATGTGAACAGAGCAGGACATGGCACATGCTCTGAAGAGCTTACACAGTAAGACTGAGGGAGGAGAGGAAAAACAAACCATAAATGACCCAGCAGCTGATGTAATTAAACCTCGAGCCCATTCTTCTTCCCTAAGGGCAGCCCTGAAGCCTTACACGTGTACATCCCCCAAGACATCCTCCCACATGCTGGGAGGCCACCATCCCACATGGTGACCAGAGCTGCACTGGTCTCAGCCTTGGGGTCCCTGGGCAGAGGAGTTTATACTGGGGAGAAGATGGAAAAACCTCTACCTGCAAACCAATAACCATCTCATGTCTCTCTAACTCTAGGATCTTCAGGATTGCATATTTCAGCCCTGACTAAGCAAATCATCTTAAAGAGGAAGGTTAAAGAACTGTTTATTATTGGAAATGTCTCCCTTTCTAGGACTCATTTTTTGATAAATTAGCTTCAGCTTCATTACTTCATGATATATTTCCCTTGACATTTAATTATACTTACCCCAAACACATTAAGCCAATCAGTCTGAACAGCTTCTTATTAATATGCAAATTTCTCCTTTGAAAAGCCATGAATCTGTGAAAAATCTCTTTTGGCTTCAATTAGGCCCATTTGGAAAGTTGGGAACCCCCTGAAACACCCTCCTGGTCTGAGGCTGGAGGGGGCTGTGGGGAGGGGCCCAGACTCACACACATCCCAGTGCCTGGTTTGGGGATGGGAAGAGAGGACACTGCCATCCCCTGCAGCACCTTCACAGCCCTGGAGCCACGAAGAGGGGAGGTTGAATCCCACAAAGCATCCTGATGCCGGCAGCTTATCCCTGTCCCTGCTCTGTGGGAGGTGATGCTTCTCCTCTCCAAGCCCTGCAGACACAGGGATCCCAAAGCCCTCCCGCTGCAGGAGACCTTCACATGGAAGATGCAGTGAAACCTCAGCCCAGTTTTTAGGGAAACAAACAGGAATCCGGTTCCCCCGGCGCCGTGGGCAAACTGGACGTGATTTGCATTAGGCAAATAAATGGAACCACACAATTAACCATCTGCCCTAGAACAGATTTAGGTTTTGCTTTCAAGCATCACTTCCAGCCTCCCTCCGCTCTCGGATCCCTCCGACCGCCGCAGGATTTGCCACTTGCAAACCAACGGGGAATAAATTCACTGAATCATTCCTGTAAATAATTGGAGAGGAACAGCAGCGTGGGTACCACAGCCCTGGTGGCCTCTGGCCTCCCAGATGCATTTCCCATAGATTAGCCCGATGGGCAAACCACAAAACTGCTTCAAAACCTCCCCGAGTTCTCCAGTTCTCAAAGCTCAAACAGGATGGTTTCCTGGGAGCTGCCGAGTGCCATGACATCTTCTCCAGGAGAAAAAAAAAAAAGTTCCCCGTTCCATCTCATTTCAGAAGAGGCTGCAGTTTTGCAAGAAAATCCAACTGGGTCTATTTTTTCCTTCCTCCCTCCCCACAGTCAGAGACGGGGATCGGAAGCGCGTCGCAATCAGCGCTCCGCATAAATAGCCCCATTTTGGAAAACAGCTCTCATGAGCAATAAAGAAACCCAATTTACTGTGCACGATAATCAAAATATCTCCTTTAGCCCATAAATCAAACCAAAGTGAACAGATAAAAAAATAAAATAAACTCAAGCCCTCTGGTTTCTGCCGGAGATCGCAGGCAGCTGCCCTGGGGAAGGTCTGGCCTGACCTACAGCAACATATGCAAAAGCAGATCTGTTCAAAATTGTAGCCACCACTTTGTTTTGCAAAGGTCCCAGTTTATCCTTCGGCAGAAGAAGGAGGGCTGGGGAGAGGTCGGTGAGAAACACAATCCCTTCCTGTATAAACAGCGTAGCCTGCGCTGATTTGAAGTGCATCATATGGTATGTATTTTATGTGTGTATATACAGAGAGAGAAGGAGAGATTTTTCAAGCCAGGCAGAGACATGAAGTGATCTTATATCATCTAAAACCAACAATCGGACTTGGACTTCTGGCAGTTTTCCCTGCAGCCTGCCCTGCCACCCCCTGCCCCTTCCCCCCACGGGCTGCTGCTGCGCGCGGCCGTCTGCCCCATTATTTTTCACAAAGGCATATAAATCACTGTGGAAACTCTTATTATCTTATTTTCCCTCTGCTTCCCTCTTGTCTGTTTTGAGAAAAATTAATGCATTTGTCTCCAGAAAAATGTGCAGTCTCTATAATTCAGTTTTAAAACAAGCACAACTAGCAAATGGATAGACCTCGGTTAGGAGACTCATTTTTCATGCGAGTAATTGAACCCTTCCCTTCGATTTTTCCTTTGGGTGTTAAAGACAACTGATGCCTTCCTGGAATTTGCTGAGGTCTCAGAAAGGTGGAAGGACAGACAGACAGACAGAAAAAGCATGAGAGAGAAAGAAAGAGAAAGGAAAAAAAAAGAAAGATTATAAGAGAAGAGGAGAAAAGTTGGTTAATGGTTGGACTTGATCTTAAAGGTCCTTTCCAACTCAAATGATTCTATGAGGAGAGAGAAGAGAATAGAGTGCAGAGAGAAAAGAAAAGGGAGAAGGGAGAATAGAGAGGAAGAAGGAAAGAAGGAAAAAATAAGAAAGGGAGAAAGGGAGGAAAGAAGGAAAGGTGAGACAAGTCTGAAGCAAATCTCAAGCATCAGCTGCCTCTTTAGAGGAAACTTCAGGAAGCCCCAGGAGAACATCCCAGCTGTTTTGGTTTTTTTCAAAAGCCAGGGGTGCTTTGGTCTGGAAGGCTCCTCACTGCCCAGCCTAGTGAGGAAAGACATGCACTCTGCCTGCCTCTGCCTTAACCTGACCCCTGTTCCCCCAGTCAGTCTCCTGCAAACCTGGACAGTAACAGCTCCATCGTGCCCCACAGCACCCCAAACCCTGGTTGTGGTGTGGGGGGCAGCTCCCTGCATGGCTAGTGCCAGAGGCTTCATCCTGGGGCCTCTTTCTGCATCTGAAACTCAGGGAATCTCTGCTGCTTCCCCCCCTGATAATGACACAACTGGCCTGAGCAGCAGCACACACCTCTAAACGGGAACACGAATCATAGAATCACAGACTGGTTTGGATTGGTAGGGACTTTTCATCTCATCCAGTCCAACGCCCCAGCAGGGAGCAGGGACATCTGCAACCAGAGCAGGCTGCTCAGAGCTCTGGCCAACCTCACCTGGGATGGTTCCAGGGCTGGGGCATCAACCACCTCTTTGGGCAACCAGGGCCAGGGTCTCAAAACCCATCCTCAGTGTAAAACATTTCTTCCTTCTCTCTAGTATAAATCTCCCTCGTTTAAACCCATCTCCCCTTGTCCTGTCCCAGCAGGCCCTGCTAAAAAGTCTGTCCCCATCTTTCTGACACAACCCTTGAAGCACTGAAAGGCACCAGAAGTTCTCCCCAGAGCCTTCTCTTCTCCAGGCTGAACAAGCCCAACTCAGCCTGGCCTCCCAGCAGAGGGGTTCCACCCTCTGACCAATGTTGTGACCTCCTCTGGCCCCTCTCCAACAACACAGCTCTCTGGGCTAAGCCCCTCAGACAGCGGCGTGTCCTTCCAAACCACAGACATCACAGCCAGCTTTAGAACAATCCCCACCCCTCGAGCTGCAGGGCTCCCGTGCAGAGCAAAATCCTCCCTAGGAGCAGTATGCATGATAAGGGCTCTGGTATGAAATGATGCACAGCCCTGCTACAGCCCCTGGCCTGCATCCTGATCCCTTATCAGCTCCAGGGCCCAATTCAACACTCATGCAGAGGAAGTCAAGAATAATTCCAGAAAAGCCACAATCAAGTGAGAGCTCAGGCCAGCAAAGTCTATTGTTTCTTTGTCTCTCACTATATTATCTCTGTCCCCTGGGAACTACATTATTGCCTGCAATATATAATGTGATTTGCTTGTTTTCCATGTCTGCCTCGTTTTTCTTAGGCACAAACAGACGTGCTATGTGCACGGTCTTGCCATGGAAGAAGAGGAGAAGGACTGGAGAGGAGCTGGAGAGTGGTGAGGTGGAGAAGCTGCAGGCGATGCAAGAGGGGACAAAACATTGCCTAGAAATTGGAAGGACACAGAAAACCACTGAATGGAGGTGATTTGGGGGTGAAGTTTCCTTCATCCTTCTCCCCTCTGGAGGAGAATCCACCAGATCTCAGAGACTGATCATCAGGACCTAGTGAGTGAAGGAACTAAAACAGCTAAATTAAAGCAGCTGAGAGCAGAGGAAGGGAAGTAACACTGGGAATGGGCAGTGGATGCAGGAGGCTGACACACACATGGGCCACTCTTGGGAGTTTTGGACACCCCTGTGTCCCTGCAGGTCAATGGCCTGGCTGCCAGTGATAGCTGGGGGTGAGCAGCTGGGCTTTCTCCTTTCTCTGCAGAGATAAAAGGATTCCTCCTCCAAGATATTGTAGTAAACAATTCAACTCAGATTATCAAGTTTTGGAGAACTTGAGACATGCCCTATACTGCTGGAGATGCTTCATATATGATGTGTGTGTGTGTGTGTGTGTGTGTGCATGTGGGAGTGGGCTCATCAGTGAAAAAGCCAGACACCTCACAGGGCCACCCCCTCCTTTCCAGAACAGAGGTGGTTTCTTAAATTATGCTGACAAGTGACTTCTTTATATATCACTGCACATTTCCTCCTGCTGCAAGGCCAAAAAATCCTCTATCTGTATCACCCAGAAAAGAGAGCCTGACCTCAGGCTATGATCTAAAATCTATGGAGGCACACAAGTTTACCCTTGCAGTCATTCTTCATCCTTCCCGTGCCAATTCTTTGTCCTTTTGCTAAATGAAACTTTAATGGCTGGGAAAGAGCTCCCTGCTTTCATTCCTGGAGCAAAGCAGTGAGCTGCAAAGAGGGCAAAAGGCTCCAGAAAAATAGAAAGCTTTAAAAAGATTCCTCCTGGCCTAATTTGCAAGTTCTGGGCATGGCAGGGGTTAGAGCCAAAAAAACCACACCGAGCAATCACACCCCAGCCCCCCACTCTCTGTAAGGGATTTTAGCCCCAGCTCACAAGGTCACACATCAAGAGCTCTTTTCTGTGCTCAGCTATTCCACCTCCTCCCAGGGAACACATCACTTTCTAACCCCCTATCAGGCAGAGCCATCTGACATATTTCAGGAAGTTTGAGTCGATAGCAGATCTGAATTCATGAGTAAATTGTGCAGCCTCTAGCTCAGCTCTGGATGGTCTGTAGGTCTGTCCCACACTCACCTTCCCATCGCTGCACAGGAGAGCTTTGGGGGATGTGGAGCCTGTTGCTTGGGCCTTACTGAGACACAAACGTTTCTAAGAGTAAACCCAGTTCATTAATGTAACAAAAAACCCCAAACCAATCCAAACAAACCAACAATGACAACAAAAATGAAGAGTGCTCTCCAGAATATAAATAGATGGATAAATAAAAACAAAACAAAACAAAACCAGAGACCTCAGCTTTATGAGTCAACATGAGTCATTTGGAGCCAGGCCAATAAACCTTCATCTTCCTCACTCAGCACTGAACTGGCATGGGCTGGGGTTACAGATTGGCTCCTGAAGATGACCCCCAGCTTCTCTAAGGCTGCCCTGCTTAGCAAGACCAACCCTCATTCCCTCTTCATTTCCCAGCATCCACAAATTGAGGAGAGCCCAGCCCAAGTCTGCTCCCTCTTTTATTGCTCTCCCCTGGGAAAATACAAGAAAATGCAGGAAAAACTGGTGAAGCCCACACTGATACCCTGATACCACTGATACCAGCAGGGGTTTCAACTCCATACTGACACCAGGGCCCACCATGCCTGTCAGGTATCACCCTGGGGTCAGGACATGGGGTGTCACCTTGCAGGGGCAGTGGTAGCACAGGGACCCTGGACATGGTGTGTCTTGATATGGAGAATGTGGAGAACAACACAGGGAGCTTTGAAAAGTCTGGGCTCCCAAGACACACATCTCCCCAAGAAGCAGTGAGACATGTCTGGATGCCCAGACAGGACCCCTGCAGATGAAGATTTTGAAAAGTGATCAAAGAAGCTCTTGGAGATAGCAAGGAGGATTCATGCTTTGGCAAAAACACAGTTAAAGCTTCTTAGGTTATTCCAGTGGGGCTTTTCTCAAAGGGGCCCAAGGGAGTTAGGCACTTAAACCTCACTCAGATCCTTTCTTTAGTTTGCAAATGCTGTGCTGGAGCAGTGCAGAGTGTGACCCCTGAAGCGTTACTTCCCCAGCGTGTCTGCCTGAGTGAAAAGCTGAATTGATTCTGGCTGCCTGGTGGCCTCCTGCAGCTGCTCCTTCCCCGTGTCAGAGGGAGTGAGCTGGCTGGTGGAAACAGTCGAGGGTATGATGTATTTACAGAAAGAAATAAGGGACCAACAACACAGTGAAACCATGAGGGTGTTCAAGGGAAACCACTGAGAACAGCTAAGGGTCTGTGAGAGAATCTCCAGCTGCTCCAGCAAGCAGCCTCATGGGTCCTCTCCAGTGGGTTTCACCACCATCTCTAAGAAAGCTTCAGGAATCACTTCAAGATTTTGGTTATTCCTCACAGTTCATGTCTCCCTATAATTTGTTTTCCCCATCATCAACCTTTTGCAGTTAAAAAACATAGAAAGGAGACCCCAGGGGGGTTTGTTCCCCAGATGGTTCCATGTTTGTGGTGTCTTAATCATTCCCACCACCACTGCTAATGCTATCGTGGATACAGCTCTGGGAAAGCAGTACGAGGAAGCTGAAAAAAAAGGCACAAACAATAAACAAAGAACCTGTTCTCATGCAAATGTTCACACACAGAAACCATGCACAGATTTGTCACAGTTGGAAAAGACCTCTAAGATCTCTGTGTTCAACCATCAACAACAACAACTAAAAGCCACCTCACTATCCCATGAGAGCATGTCCAGAAGTGCCTCATCTAGATAGTTTTGGAATAGCTCCAGAGATGGTGACTCCACCACCTCCCTGGGCAGCCTCTTCCAGAGCCTGATAACTCTTTCAGTGAAGAAATTATTCCTAATATCTATTCTGCATGACAACAATAATAACAATAACAATAATAATAACAGCAGAACAGGGCAGATGAGAAATGCACAGCACGGTCCAGCTGCAGTGAATGCTTCCCAAGCTGTCCCACTGGGTCTCCTGGCTCTCACCTCCCCCCTCACTGCAAACTGGATGGGGAGCCCCATCCGCAGAGCCCCCGGCACAATGCGGCCGGGTTGGGCATTGTTGGGAAACATGGCACACATGTGATGTGCTATTGTCCCTAATTTGATTAATGAAGCGATCACGCTAACGGGGCACTCCACACACACCCCCCACCCCCAGCACCTTGTTACTAACCCCCACCAGGAACTTCCCATCAGAGCATTAATTCTCCACTACTTGCCTTTTCCCAACCATGTCAGGTAATTGTTTATGAAAAGATGAATGTATACAATAATACTGGGTGAAGGGAGCTGATGTATGTGGTGTTAATGAATGAAATAATCAGTTTGGTAATAACTGGCATGTGTATTTGTCAAAAGGGAACCAGCAGGACATTAGCATTCTGCAGCCACCCAACCTTTATCTCCTGGGCTTGTGTTTGACAACCGCCCCCAGATAGTCCATGAATAAAATACAGAGTAGTACCCAGACATAATTAAACTGCCAATGTGGATGTACCTAAATGAACTTGATATCTTAATGACACTAGATAGCATGTGAATAATGAAGGCGGCATGAAAGGGATGTGCATAATGAACACAGACATCCCTGCTGTCGCGAGGAGCTGCCTGGAGGGACCCTCCTCACCAACCGGGGCTCCCGGACCCCCTCGTTAGCACACGGGGCATGGCCTGTGTTCCCACTCCCTGCCAAGGGGACCCACGCCATGGCTTACTCACACTGGCATTGAATGCTGCCCGTGGGGGCAAGAGCTGGTGTCCTGCAGTGCTGGCCAGGCTGTGGCCACGGAGGATGGGGCTCTGGGACCTGCCCACTGGCACGTCTCACTTGTCCTCCTCCAGAACTCTCTCCTTTGCCCCATCTCTCTGAACCAAATCCTCACCAGGTCTGCTCCATCTGCTCCTCCAGAGGCTTCTGGCATGTTGTTGTGCAGCCTGGTTGTGAGTTTAGAAGCACCTAATGTGATTAAATTACCAGATACGTTCCCTTATTGTTGTTTTGCTTGGGGTTTTTTTCAGCATGGAGCTTGTTTTTCTGGGAAGAAGCCACTCCTCGGGGATGTGCTGCTCAGAGCCTGGGCCCTGGATGGGTAACTTGTTCCAAAACAACTCAGCAGCACCTGCAGTGCCATAACCCTCCTCATCCCAATCACTCAAGGATGTGAAGCCAGATGTGTCTTCTCCCACCACCCATGGGTGCAGTCTTCCCTCTGGAAGATGGTGGGCACTCCAAATGCATCCCAGCTATCCCTACAAAGCTGCTTCAGCATTTTTGTAGCCACTCATGGACATTTGGTCCCAAAAGGCAGGTTTCTGTGTCCTCCTCAGGGGAGGCACCACGCTGGGTTCACACAGCACACCACTCAGAAGGTAATTGCCACTTATTGCTCTAATAGCTCCAATTTTAGCAGCAAATGAGTGATGTACAGTAAGTATCAGTCTTATTAAAGAAATAATAATGGGAAACTAGAGCAGGTGCTCTAGGGAAGGAACACTCCCCTGTTCCAAGGGATACGGCCGTGCTGGCATTTGACAGCAGCAGAACCCCTGCTGCTGCTGCTACAACTCCAGTGCATTTGAATACAATAAGTTCAGCACGTAGGAAAGCAACCAGCTCAATATTGCTCAGCTTGCTCCATCGTGACACAATCGACTGGTGGCTCAGAAATTGCTGCAAAGCCAGCACAGGAAATGTGAATGGAACGGGTCCTACCTCCCTCTAAAGAGAAGACAAGGGAAAAATGCTTAATGAATAAAAGTACAGTAAATCTGGGAGCAAACATCTTCAAACCCAGCAGACGATACAGCCTGGACCACCTGGAGGGAGCACAGCAAGTGGTGACACAGGATGGAGTATTGAGATGGGTTAGAATTTCTAACATCACTCCTGCCTGGGCTAGAAAAAGGGAGAAGGTGGCACCAGTGTGGTCCAGCCTGCCCAGGGAGGTGACAGGAGAGAGGTGGGTACATGCTCACCACCACCACGTCTGGATCAATGACAGTCACCATTAGACAGATACAGCCAAAGAGCTCCAGGTCTCTACCAGGTGAAACCTTGGAATGCCTGCACTCTGCCATCTTAGCCCCACTGAATATTTGGTCCTGACTGCCAATTATTTAACCATTGCTTTCCTTCCCAGGAAAGCCATCCCCATGGTGCACCCTCATTAGACACTAATGGTGATTTCATTAGATTAAATAACTCTGATGATCCCCAGAGACCAACAGCACTTTAAACACAGAGCCCCAGAGTTAGAATTACTGTTATTTAACATTGATTAGATTACAAGGCAAATCCAATTTTTCCCCTAACCACATGATGGCTCTGATTTGCCTAACAGAGACATTAAGGACAGCATTCCCAGAAATCAGGACCAAGAAGGGGAAGCCCAGGTCATCAATGCCAGGGTAACCCATGGGCTCATGGCTGGGAATCCTTCTCCAGAGAGCACGAACAGGGCTCAGGAGTCCCTCCTCATCTCTGCCCCAAAGCCAAGGGGTCAGGTGCACCCATAGTTGCCCTGTCAGCTTATCACCCCCTCCAGCAGGAATATCACCAGGAAGTAATTGGGCCTCTTTGACCCATGGCCTTGCTGTGGCTGAGGCCGTTAATCACTCCTTGAAGCTCCCTCTCAACTTTTTCCCCCCCTGGAAAAGCCCCACAGTCCGTGGCTCCCTCAAGGGACCTGCCCTTTGGCTGCAGCTCCAGGAGCCTGCAGGGAGAGCACTCAGGTCTCTCTCCTCATCCCCAGGATCCCACTGGAATCTGTTTTACAGGACCTAAGGGCTTGGAGCAGGCTGGGAAAGGTTGGTCAGGGCAGGAATGGGATCATCTTAGGGTCCCAAGTCTGAGGGTAAGGTCAGTACCCCCTCCCCAAGGACAGGGCAGGGACAGGATGACTCTCAGGGTGGGGTGCACTCCCCTGATGATCCCTTTCCTAGGGAATCTTCTGCATTTAGTGCCTGGATCAGGACACCAGCCAGGACAGAGCTTCCTCTGGATCTCTTTGCTGATGCATCTTTGGGAAGCCAAGGGGTCAAACAGCTCCTAAACACACACCCCATACTGAGCCTGGAGATCAGGGATGCCAGGCAATCCCAGCAGGCAACAACACAGCACAGACAGACAGACAGACAGACAGACTACAGCAAGAGCAGGCTCAGCTGCTGGTGCAAAGTTCAGTGGCCTGATAAACCTGGCTTTACATCAAGGATGCATAAGGAAAAGGGGAGGCTCCAGGAAGAGCTGGTTTCCAAAACCCAAGGTGATCACAAAGTGACCATGAGCAGAGGCCAGACCACCAGGGAACACACCCTGAGTATCCATAGGATATTCAGCAGAAATTCCCAGGGGAGGAGGGGAGAAGGATGAGTGCCCCAACCGTGCTGAAACACACAGTGAGCTCCAGTCTGGATCCAGACTCCTCTGCCCCACTGCCTTGGATGTCCCAGGGAAGGTGGGGGATGGCCAGGAAAGCCCTGGGAGCAGCTAGGGCTGAGCATGGCTCTGCAGGTCACCCAGGCCTGGGCTCCATCATCTAAGGGTGGGCTTACACCAGCTTTGCAGCGCTGCTGGATTTAGCTCAACAAAGCCAAGTGCTGCTTTCAGGGCTTTAATAAAATCTAGAGCTGCTCATAATTTTAAGCCAGGTTTACTCCAGAGGAAATACACCCAAATTCCTTCCTTGCCTCTGCGATAACCACCCTCAGTGACTTTCCCATCTACCTTCCCAGGGCTATAATGTGACTGAGCTTCCCAGGAAAAGTGTGGCTGGGAGCACTGCTCTGGGCTGAGAAAGCAGCCAAAGCAGGTGCTGGGAAGATGCTTATATTGTGCAAAATTAAACAATAACTTAAAAGTCTAGTGCTGCAATAATGTGTTTCTCAGGTACCAAAGAACCCAGGGGAAGAAGGAAACCAGTGGTTTTACCTCTGGCCTGGGAAGGCTGATGGGTCCTGATGAATCAAGCCCATGGCTTAGCTGCTGCAGGAGACAGGATGAGGCTGGTGCCTGGATCCAGTGGCTGGCTAGACAAGCTGCTGCCCCACTGTGCAGCCCAGCAGAGGAAGGTGATGATAGGAAAACACCCATTTCTTCCTCCCACCCCTGTTTTGGGGCAGGCTGAAAGGGAGAGCAATGACCACTGGATTTTGCTGTCACAAAGCTCCTCAAATAGCCAGGATGCAAGGAGGAGTGCATCAGAAACAGAGAGACATCCAGACGTCAGCCACAACCCGGCAGTTTGCTGTCACTTGGCCAAACAACTCGACTGCAATTGGGAAACAACACACAGAGGAATCCTGCAGCCCTCCATGGCACAGCCCCCTTGCAAACCCCAGCTCAGCTCACTGACCCCAGCACAACGTGCCAGGGTGGCAGGAGGTCCCCAGGACATGGCAGAGGCCCATGGCCCCCCGCATGGGCAGGGCAGAGTTCAACCTTCCCAAGTGCCAAAGGCAGTGGCCCTGGCACCTCGGTGGGCTTCACTGCCGGGGCTGACCCTGACTCCTGGCACTGCAACTGGTCAAACTCAATTAAACACCATGTGTTGCAACTGGGTCAGGCTGGAAAGTCCTTCCCCCCTCATCTCAGCCCCTTTGGAGGCTCCTGGGCTAACTGCTTGTGGTGTGTCCTACTCAATTCTTTCTCTCTGAGGCTCTTCCAGCAGATTTACTACTGCTGGAAGGGTGGGCAGCAGAGCCAGCAGCAAGCAGGCAGAGCAGCACCCCAGATCCTTACAAAGGCAGCTCGAGTCCCAAGCCCAGCTCCTGTGCTGGGCTGAGCAGGGATCACATCTCTTGTGTGTTTAAAAAGCCCACGTGGTGCTGTGGTCCAACTCTGTGCATCCTGCACCTGCCTGAGCCAGAGCAAACACAACACAGAGAAGATGATGCTGAAGAGACAGATCCTGGTGTTCACCAAGTCCTGGCCCCCTAGGTGCACTTTCAGTAATAACCTTCATATTTTCTTAGGAACTCAGCAGCATAACTCCATTTGACAGATGGAGAAGAGCACAGGACAGAACAGGCCCATGCTCACTACCACTTGTGTGCCCCAAAGCCTCCTCAGCTGCCTTGGACACAAGAGACTGAGGTCACCCATCACCTGCATGGTGGCAGTGACCACCCCCAAGAGCTCAGGTGGGTTTGCATAGGGCAGAGAAGAGGGGCTCACACCCTCCCTCCAGGCAGCACAACCCTCCAGCAGACAGGCAGAAACAAAGTGCTGGGGCAGCAGCTGAACCTTAAACCACTCCAGGAGTTTTCTAAGCAAACCTCAGTCCTGGGGGGCAGCAGCAGCTCAGCCCACAGAGGGAGCAGCCTCAGGTATTTTATGAGCACATAAATGTGAAAGGATGCTTCAGAAAGTCCATCCATGATCACCCAGCTTTCACTAGCTTGTAGGGCATAAAAGATCTCTCTATCTTTGCATCTGGTATGAACTAACACAGTCACACACACAGGCTCCCCATGGGGTGCAGGTGTTTGATGGTCACTTACACCAAATTTACCCAGGCCCTGGATGCAAAGTGCAACTCTCCCTTCTCTGCTATCAGCCACCAGCCTTGCAATGCCAGACAGAAAAATTCATCCTCTCTCTGAAAGTGCATTTCTAAGTGAATAGTATCAATCATATCCCATCCCCCCATAACAGCTACAGAATGATGAGTCTCCTTGGGTCACCTCGAGGTGCCCCCTAACCCACGAGCTAATTCCTGTATCAGCAGTAGAATCAAAGCCCAGGGTCACTCAGCCAAGGCTCAGGGACTCCCTCAGCTGGACTAGGCTTCTGGCCCCTCCCGATGCATCTCTCTTTGCTAAGCACTTCTGGAATCCTTCTAGTGTCTTCTAGCCAAAAAAGATCTCCCATGGTAGACAGTTCCATGATTCAATCTCACACCGCTTGAAAATGTCCCTATTTCTGCTTCTTTCCAACTTGTTGAGAGTACAGATGGAGACATGAGAGAGATGGCTGCTGCCTTCTCAGCCAACCCTGGAAATCTCCCTCTCAGCAGCTTCTGGACCCAGGCTGTGTGGAGAATCTTTAGCAGAACTCACGAGCATCCTTCCTGGGAGGCTTTCACAGCCACTCAATAACAGCAGATCAGTGCAGGGGAGGATGAAGCGTTAAATGGACAGTGAGCACCCAAGGAGATAAGGATGCAACTAAATACATGAACTTCCAGGTGCAGCCAACCCTGAAACTGCAGGGGAGCTGGAGAAGCAATGGCCCCCAGCCCAGAAGCAGGTAAGAAGGACTTTCCCAGAGGCTAGTAAAGCTGTGTTGTCTCTATCAGTGAGAAACCCAGTAAACCACCACGAGCTAAGGCTGCAGGGATTGCTGGTCACTGTCCTGCTGCCCCGAATGCTGCTGGGCTGGGGCAGAATGAGCACCAAGGCACTAGTGCATCTGTGCTCAGCAGCTTCCTCCTCCCCTGTCTGTGTGGCCCTGCCCTGCTCATTGGGACACAGCAGCTAAACGGTGGTGGAACCAACACCACAAACCAGGTCTCACCAAGCCCTGCATGGGGGCAGCTGAAGCAGCTGCTGAACCCAAACCATGCTTCTCTCAACAGAAAAAAAAAAATGGAACAACAAAACACCCAAATCATCTTGCAGACCAGAAAAAAACCCCAACCACTTCCCAGCCACTAAAAGCCACGTGGTGGGTCTCTGTCAGCAGCACAGTGCCCAGCAGGTCCATGGATAAGAAACAGACTACTGGAGCCAGTTGAAACTGCAGAGCTGATTTTTAGGGGCAGAGACTAGAATTACCTGAGCTGGAAGCTAGCCCAGACATGGATTAGCACCCTCAAACCTTGTAAGGGGAGTCAGGGGAACTTTCCGTGACCTTCAGCACAAGGAGCACGCCAAGGAGCAGAGCAGCACTGATGCCAAGGGAAGCTCAGCACACAGTGAACACCCATCACTGATGGCTGTACCAGCCAGACTCCCTTCCTATCACTGTCAGAGGAGATCAACAGCAGTGTGGAGCTAGATGCCAAGAGGTCCCACAAGCTGATAAAGTCCAGATGCAAAATGGGGAAAGCAACACTACCAGCTACCACATTATGGGGTCTCAGAGCCCATCAGCACCATGAAGGTGCTGATCCTGAAGCATGTTTTGGGCTGTCAGCCAAGTAAGGCCAGCTCCTCAGGTTCCCTGCACACCACCTCTCCCAGGCCATCACATCTCCTGCCTTTCACCCATTAACCCTGCACCAGAGGGGTCAGGACCCAGAGCTTCGCCCACACATTTCCTTATTTGTTTGACTCTGAGCTGAAACATGCCAACACTTGGGAATTTCTTCTCAAAAAAAGGCTTCCTAAACAGCCCAGTTCAGAAAGCGAAAAAGCATTTAAATAACGTGGCAAGATGCTGGTACATGGTGCTCAACATTACGATCCAAGAGCATGAAAGCAGTAATGAAATGTTAATGACAAAACACAACGCTCGAGAGCGCAAAGCTGCACACGTGAGCTGCACACACACAAACCATCAGATAAACGTGGAAGTCTAAACAACTGGATTTTATATTTTTCCCATAAAAGGCTTCCCCAGAGAGACCAGGCTGCAGGAGGGAGCCTTCTTGCAACAGGCAATGTCAGAACAAATCAGCCTGGATTTCTGAAATTTTCAGCAAAAATAGGATCCCAGTAGAGAAAGAGAGGCAGAGATAAATAAATAAACAGCCAGCTTCCCATCATGATGTTCTGCTTCAACCTGAACACCCAGGAAAGGTGTGGTGAGGATGGTTGTGGTCAGACCTGATCTGCAAGGAAAACAACCACATGAGGTTTCCAAAGCACCAGGATAGCAAGGGGAAGTTTCTCCTCCATCTCCCATGAGAGACGTACCCAGCAGCAGCCTCAAGCCTGGGGGAGTTTGAGCAGGAATCTTTATATCTCTGCAACAGATGGTGTTGCAACAGAAAGAGCACGTTATGAATCTCCTCACTTCCAGGAAGCAAGAAGGATGGCTTTGCCTTGCATGAAAGGAACCAGTGATTTCTTCTGCTGAGAGATTTCCTCCTGCAGAATCACATCATTCGATGAAAGAATCGCCAAGAATAATTCACTTCCTCAAGCGACTCTATTTATATTCTCACTGTGGGCACCATCCTGCTCATGTACCCTGAGGGAGTCACAGTGTGGCTCAGGAGGTTAATGTGTTTAACTCCAACCCATGAAAAACTGACTTTCCTGGGAGGTGTGTTCTGCAGGAGAGAGGCAGAGACAGTTCCCAGGATGGCCCCAGTCCTACAGACCTCACAGGAACAGCCCCACTGCCCCAAACGGGGATTTGTAATGAGTTGAGACCCCAGTATCCAACCACAACAACTCCACTTTAACTGCAACCTAATCCACTTCTCTTCCAGAATACCTGCAAATAAGGAGAATTTGCAAAGATTTATGGTCACAACAATGCCCCTGCTGCTCCCCCTCACTAGCCTCTGCTATTTCCCCACAAAAGCAGTTTGGGTTACCTCAATATTCTCCAGAGGAAAAGCATAATTAGCAGCTCAGGAGTTTTAATGCCTATGTCAGGGAGGGGGTTCACACAGCAGGAGTGTTCTCAGGTTTTTCTGATCACTTGTTGTTTGCTCTGTACTCCTTGGAAAGGCACCAGGTCCCTTCCCCCTCCCTAGACCTAACTGCTCTTATTATAGACTTCAAAAGGTCGGGATGAAATCTTAGCTCTGCTGCAGTGAGCAGGCTTACTGGTGGTGATGGTATGGCCAGAACACAGCCCTGGGCACCAGGCTGGACAGAATTACTCCAGGAGCTGCCCCAAAGGCAGCAGAGCTGATGGCAGCAGGACAGGCTGTGTGCATAGGGGGGGCTCTGCAAGCTCTGACCTTAAAGGAGGACCAGGAGTTGAAGCAGGGTGAATCTGCTGCTGCTGTCACAACTTTTGCCATAAATGGGCTCTCAGCCCAGCCAGCTGGAGCTTTACGCTGCTTTTCACAAGACCCAGCTCCATGAATTTCACTGACAAAATCTTGGACAGTCGAGGCCATATTTTCAAGATTGCTCAGCACTGGCAGGCAGGGCCAGGGCAGCCTCATTTCCAAGCACCCCAGGCAGAGCCACGGCATGGACAAGGAAGATGTCTATCCCTTCCAAGCTCCCACGCCCCAGGAACCAGAGCACCAAGCAATACTGAAGAGAAAGATGGGGTCTAGTGACTTCTGAACCTCCCCTGTATATCTCCATGCTGCCCACAGGACCTGCAGAGAGCAGAGTCCAGTAAAATCCTAAGCACTTAATTTGATGCTTTCTAATGGGAATGGGGTTGATGTCTCCTTATGTACCAACTCCAGACCTCACCCCATGAACCAGGAATGGACAGGAACTCCGGATATGAACTTCATTATCAGAAAACAGAAGTGGCATGTACAGATGCACACTGCTTAGAACCACCACCAAAAATAACCACTCTTTGTGGTTTATTTAAGGAGTAAGAGAGCAAAGAGCCCAGCCACAGCTCTGTGAGGTTAGATCTTCTTGGGGTGTGTGTCTGGAAGGTGCCATGTCTGCACGGTGTCATCTATCAGGTGTGCACACTAGATGGCACAGCTCCACCTTGCCACTAAAAGACAGCAAGCCAAGGCTGTGCCAAGGCTGCAAGACCTCTGCCAGCAGCTCTGGTGAGGTTCACCTGCTTTGGGTGTTACTTAACCCACAGCATAGCCCAAGAAGCTCAGAGTCCTTACAGCTCCTCATCTCTGGGCTGGATAGAAGTGCTGGAAAGTAGAACCCTTCTGTCCCACCCCTGCAGCAACTTCCACTTTACAGATGGGCAAACTGAGGCATACTAAAAAATCTCCCCAGCAGTAGGGTGCCAACTTTTAAATTATTTCAAATCTGTAGCACAATTCCTTAGAGCATTTTACAGCAGCAAAGCATGTGAGCACCAGAAACAGTTACTGGCTTTTTAGAACACTAAATATACACAGAACACACTGTGACCTCAGCCCTGATAGCAGCATTTCCAACAATCTCCTTCTCACCCTCGCTCTTCCCCAGCAAGACGAGTTCCCTTCAGGCACCTATAAACCCATCACATCCTCCACCTCCAATCACTCCTTAGCCAGGAGATCCATGTGCCCAACCAACCAACACATTCTCCACCACCTTTGTGCCTGTCCCAGCCTATCTCCACCTGTTGTTTACAGTGAACTACCTGCTCTCTAGGGCCAAGAGCATCTTTTGTTCCCTTTTTACACAGCATCTGGCACCATCAGCTCAGTATGGGAGGTATCTGTTTACACAGCTAATAAATAAAGAAGGACCTTGATCCTCTTCAGCGTGTGGTTGTCCAACACTGTAATTTCCAGTGAAACTGCTGCAGGCTGAGCTTGGTGCTATTAGTAATTCAGATGTGTTTGGGAACGGAGATGTTCCCAGGATGAGGAGCAGCCACTGCCAAATGAGACCTTCCTACCAGCAACTGAGAACACAGAAAATCCAAACTGGCTCAAGCTCAATGTCCAACGCACAATTCATGTTCTGGGCTGGGCACACCCAGCCACACACACACACACACACCCAGCCACACACACACACACACACAGACCTGGTGTTTGTTGCAGAGGCTGCAAGGATGGCTAAGGAAGGTGGAGGAGAAGGTCACTAAAGCAATCATTGTCATGTCACCTTTTAACAAGGTCTTTCCTACTGATGGCCATCTAGTCCTGCTCCACCTGCCATGAACTTGCTTTCCCAAAGCCTCCCCTGGAATCACCCACACATCTACCCTTCCATCTCACTTCCATACTTACAAAGGACTGTCACAATTACAGTCACCACAACACCTCATGGACCTCCAGGCCACCTGCTGCTACAGAAGGAGCCCGACTCCTCCATCCATGATCTGAGGCACAGAGGGTGGGATAAGGTGGGATGCAGCTGCTCACAGCTGCCTCCAACAATGCCTCCAACCCCCAAACAAACCAACCTCTTCCTCCAACCCAGACCTCTTCAGCAACTGAGATGCTCTTTCTCTGTTTCCTTTGCTTCAGAACTAACAGTGGCTGACTAGATTACAAAGGAAAAAACCAAACAACCAAAAGACAAAAAAACCAAACAAACAAAAAAGGGAACCAAATCAACAACCTTGGAGAAAAATCCCAAGAGGTCATTAATTAGGAGCGAGAACTCCCCAGCTCAGAAGCACCAGGGAGGAGCAATACTTCAACTCCCAACCTGACGGAGTAACTTTGAATCATCTTTCATCTTCCCCTGGATCTGGTGCAATCTAATGACATTAGCTTGGCTTCGCTCGAGTGAAATTGGCATCAGCGCCGCAGCGGCAGGGAGATTAAAACATATGAAATAAGTGTTCCTGGGGTGACTGACAGTCTAATGACATTCCAACAGGCAGCTCAATCAGCGCGAGACTAACAAAGGATCAGAAGGAAGCAGCCAGACTTGCAACAGCACCAAATACAGATATTTTCCTTTAATCCACTTTTTTTTTTTTTTTTTTTTTTTTTACTCGACTGGCTTAGCCCCTATTCCAGGGAGTGTTCAGGGTAGGGGATGGCAGCTGAGCTGGCAGACTTCAGTAGCAGGTGAGCAGGGGTTTTAATAGAGTTCAATAGCCTTGTTCAGGGCTGGAGCAGAGAGCTCCGCGCCGGGAAGTCAATGTGAGCTTTGTGGGCTGTCCCCTCCCTCCTTTTGTCCCTGAACGAAGGGAGGACTTGTAAACCCAGACTGAAGCAAGCTGCTCTGGGCACACAACTCCCCTTGCTGTTCAACCCACACGCGAGTGCACACGGAGGTGTCACACTTCCCAAATTAAACCACTCGGATTGGTGTTTATGAAATCAGCCTCTCAGTAGGACAGCTGCCTTCCCAGCCAGCCACAGCCCAGCTCCAAGAGACGAGCCATTATTCCACTTGATTTAAGGGACAGTGTTTTCGTGCATTGTGTGGCACCCCACGGGGTGACTGGATTTTCATGTGCTCAGCCCAAGCCCCGCAAGCCGCTGTCCTACAGGTACCACCATCCAACTGGTCGCTTCAGGAGCAAAGGGCTGCTGCGGGCACAGCTCAGCCCTGTTTAGCCCCCCTCACACCACACAACAGTTACCGGAGCTGCTCTTTTGTTTCCAGAGGGAACCAGGGTCCCCATCGTGCCCGAGACCCTGCAGCCACCCTGCCACGGCCCTGCAGCAGCATCCTTGGGGCAGCCAGCCCCCCAGCATAGCACCCCAAGTACAATGGCACGGAGCACCAGCGAAGGCTGGCTGGCTCTTCTCTGTGCCACAGCAAATGGCCAAGAGCTTGTCCTTCCCTGGGACGGGGCGCCCGCTGCCCGCACCGGCTTCCTGCGGGCGCTGAAAGCAAACCCAAGTGTTTATACCTTGTAATGATGCTGTTTAGTCTGACTGCTGGGAAACAGAAAAGCACGTGAAACCTAAGCCTCTGATGCCAAAGATAAGAGCTCAGAACCCCTGGCAAACATCTGGCCGTTTCCCCAGCACTGAACCCTCCTCGAAGATTACAGCAAACCCGCAGAGAGACGAGGATTTGTAGGGGTTTTTATATAAATGAGTATTTCTAACAGGCTGGTGACTGGATACCAGTGGCTGACATGGCAGTTCTGCCACTACGCCAGGACTCCCTGTGTTAGCTAAGATTACTCGTACAAGCAAAGCCGGCAAGATTAGGTCTCAAAGGAATAATCCCATACAAAGAATTCACTGTACCTCTGCCTCCACAGGGCTAATAAAATAATAATAATAATAATTTTTAAAAAAGATGAAATTCAGTACATCAAATAGCAGAACAAACAAACTGCAGCAATTAATGGGAGAGCTCATGTACCAAATGCTAAAACATAATGATTACACAAACAGCCTGCAGGGAGCACCTCAACTGAGTAAGAGCTGCAAGATCAACACCAAACCACTGGAAAATTAAATCCCCTACACGGAGGGCTGTACTATGCCCAAAATGCCTGTGGCTCCTCCTCTGCCTAGGTCTGCACTCCTCGCTCAGGCAGCGTTTCCAGAAGCAGGTTTGCCCCACTGCCATCTGCTCCTCAAGGCTTCCAAAGCATCTTTGATAAACGAGCTCTTCTGCATAGCTACCATAAATTTCAGTGGATGCCACCCCAAAGCCATGTGTTTATTTTTCAAAGTCAAGCCTTGATTAAAAAGTTCTTGAGGTTTTTCAGCTTCGTTCTTAATGTTTCCTTTCTGATACAGGGTCAGCATGTGGAAATTGGATAAGCGCACACTAAAAATATAACTCAGTAGACAGCTTCAGCCCACACGAAAGGAAATCTTTCTTCTCAGAACCCACACTGCAGCCTGCAAAATCCCAGCGTTTCTGCCACCAGCGGATACACTGGGAAGCTCATCACCTCCACGTGTTAAGGCTTTCACAGAAACACTGGGACTGTCAGTACTATCCTACTCCACATTTCAATACTGTCACCGCAAGCCGAGGCAAAAATCATTCTGTCCTCTCTGCTAATAGCTGGGCTTAGCATGAAAGTAAAACAAGCTCCAGGGGCACCAGAAATCCTGCTCCTTTTTCTGCTTGTTCATTGAAAAAAAGCCACAAACACAGACACGTTCTCCAGAGGAGTAGTTTCACCCTCACCCTAACCAGTCCTTTCCATAGGAACCTGCCAGAAGATTCATTTCTATTGGCTTTAAAACACCCCAGGAACACAGCTAAACAACAGTGAGAATCCTGCCCCTCGGCTTTAACATTTAAGCTCTTGTTTTACAGGGGATACCTTTTACTTGGTTTAACAAAACAATTAATTAATTGGAAGAACCACCCCAGCTACCTTTTCACTTGTTTCTAAGGCAAGGGGAGCATGTGGGTTGCACTCCTAGAACTGCTATTTTAGGTTATTCGTTACAGTGCTGCTGAAACATTTTCATGGGAAGTCTGGGGATTTTTTTCTCCTCAGAGAATATAGGAAAGCTGCTTTTAGCGGCTGCATCTCTGGGCTGGGAGTTGCAGGAGGTGATGATACGATGGTTTTGTAAAAGGGGGCAGTTGGGGCTGCAGAGTAGCTCAGTTGGGAGGTAGGATGAGCCACGGGCTTTCCAACCCCTCAAGAAAAGCCAGGGAGCAGGAAGATACTGGGGGGCCCAGGCTTCTTGGGGTGGGGGAGGGTAGGGTATTTCTGCCTCAGCATCCCCACACGGTCCCAAGGGCGATGAGGAACCCGCTGCTTTTCTCATTGTCCCCCTCTGCCCGGCAGGCAGCACCCCGCGCTGCTGGGAAGAACCCACGGGGGGGACCCCGCAGCGTGTCTGGGGGATGCACTGGGCAGAGGGGCTGCGCGTCGGCATCGCGGGGGGATAGGGGAGGGGATGGTGTGGGGCAGGGAGGAGGGTGCAGGGAGAGGGACTGGGGGATTTGGGAGCAGGGACAGGAGAACGGACGGAGAGAGGGGATGAGGAGACAGTGCCTGGGGAGTTGGGAAATGGAGACGTGGGCTGGGGGGATTTGGAGAGTGAGAAAAGGCTCGTCGGGTGGGTCTGGGGAGCAGGGACAGGGCTTCGGAGAGCAGAGATGGGGCTCGCGGGTGAAGAAGGCGTTGGGCAGCGGGGCTGAGGAGCCGCGGGTGGGCGGCGGAGGGGCTCGGCGGCCAGCGGGGGGCACTGCCGGCTTGGCCACGGCCCCGGCCCCGGCCCCGTCAGCCCCAGCCCGTCCCGTACCTGTACCAGGCGAGTCCCCGCTCGTAGTTGCGGTCGAAGAAATGGGGCTCGGCGCCGACGGCGCGGACGTCGGGGTGCACCCGCAGGAACTCCAGCAGCGCTCGCGTCCCCCCTTTCTTCACGCCGATGATGATGGCCTGAGGCAGCCGCTTCGTGCCCTCGCCCAGCAGCAGCGTCAGGGTGCCGGGCGTGCCACCGCCGCCGCCCGAGCCGCCGGCCCGGCTCCCGCCGCCCCCGGCCGGCACCTCCTCGCCCGGCGCCGCCTCCTGCCGCCGCCGCCGCTGCTTCAGCCGCTGCAGGAGCCGCTTCCGCCGCGCCGCCGCTGCCTGCCAGGGGGGCAGCTCGGCCGAGCCCCCCAGGTACCCGCCGCCGCCGCCCTCCTCCTCCTCCGAGGCGGCGCCGGCGGCGATGATGGGTCCGGGCAGGGTCTGGCAGCGGTCGGCCAAGCAGTAGAAGACGTAGAGGGACATGAGGAGGGAGCAGAGCATCACCAGGAACTTCTTGAAGATGCTGCGGGGCAGCGGCTCGGCGGCGGGGGCGGCCGCCGCGCTCACGGCCATGCTACCCCGAGGCGGCGGCCGGGCGCCTTGGCCATGCTCCGCGGCCGCCCCCCGGCGCGGCCCCTCCGCGCAGCGCTCCGCGGTGGCGGGGGGCTGCGCGCTGCCGCATCCCCAGCGCGGGGGCCACGCCGCGGCGGGTGCTTCAGGGGGGCATCCCCCGCGGGGGCGGGAAGGGGAGACGGAGGAGACGGGGGTAAAGCCGCCCTGCTGCCGTTCCGGACGGGGAGGAAGGGGTGCCGGGAACCCGCCGGTGCCGGGGGCTCGGCGCGGGGCTCCCACGTGCGGCGCCCGCCGCAGCAAACTTCGGCGGAGACATCGCCGGGCGCGGGGCGGGGCGGGCGGGGCGGGCCAATGGCGCGGCGGGGGCGGGAGGCAGAGCCGCCCACGGGCCGGCCCCGGCGGAGCCGAGGGGGGTGCGGCTGGTGCTGGGGGCCCCGCGGGAAAGCCGCTTCCGAGACCCTTCGGATGGAGCGGGGATGCATCTCCGAGTCCGTGCCTAGGAATAGCGGGGGTGCCCGGGAAGATGTCGCAGGGGGTAGAGGGGGTGGCCGAGAGGGGGTCCCGGGGGGCGGAGGGACTCAGGAATGCCAGGGGGGATGTTCTGAGAGGGGCGGGAATGACTCGGAAACTGTCCCGGGGGATACAGGGGTGCCCCGAAGACTGTCCCAGAGGGTAGAGGGGTGCTCCAGAGACCGTCCTGGCAGGGGGTGCAGAGATGTCCCTCAGGGCACCGGAGATCTCGATTGTCCACAGCTTTTCTCTGTACTCCAGCTGACTTCGTTTCCAGCTGCCCTGCGGAGCTGCCGTGGGAAACCCACCCCGTTGGACGGGCTCGCTTGGCAGCCGAACTCCGTGGGACTTGTCCTTAAAGCGTGTGCAGCGTGATGAGACCACTCTGCACTCTGTCCACCTTTCTGTCCCTCCACTCAGATTTTTGAACTACCCACCTGCCATCCCTCTAGTACCTAAGTACAAATTCCTGTTTTTTCTGACAGTCGTATCCACCACCACATACACAATTACCTTTACGTGGGAGAACTGCCCCCCTTAAAACCAGAGAAACCACTGACACGGGTGTAAAATATAGTTGCAGATGCAGAGCCAACAGTTCCAATACACACTGAACTGGATAGAGCACAGAAAGACCTGCAATCAGCCCTTTCCCCGCTCACTTGATCCAATTACCCCGAGGCTGGCTGCAGAATCTGGCCCACAGTTGGTAAGAAATATCTACAGACACAACACGATATTGCTCTCCAAATTTGCTCTTCTCCTTTGAGAGCACATGAAATGTGGAAATAGCTATCAGCTTCATGCCTCGGCTGCCTGATTCTAAGGGCTTCATTATTTCATTGCCTGTGGGAATGCCCTTTTAATTTGAAATGTTTGTCATAGATTATAGAATTTTTAAACAAACTTGCACATGAAACACTTGACTTAGATCTTTCTTTTTTTTTTTTTTTTTTCCTCCACTTGTTTGGTGTGGACTTAGCTAAGGAATTAAACTTAACTACTTGAAAATAAAGTCGGTACCCACAACTTAGTCAATGAAAAGGAGGGGGAAGGAATTGCAATGAATAATAATCAGCCATCTGCAGAGCTGGCTGGCTAATAAAACTGTTTCCAAATAGTAAACAGGCCAAAATTAATAATGAACGTTATTAGCAATAAATTGTTCTATTAAATCTTCTCTCAACTTTATGACGTTTCTCCTCTCTAAGCAAACAGACTTCTCTTGAATCCATGGATTTCCAAATCCATCCCCACCCCAGCTGCAGCTCAGCCAGATCACTTCATCTCCGATTAGCCAGCGCGATTCCAGCCCACTCTGGTTGGAGACTTCAAGATACTGTAGCATTTCAGGTATTTCAATGCTCCGACATGTAAGTAGATGCCTGGTGTGATTTACAAAGGGCTATAAGCAGGTTAGGCCCCTAACACCTCTAGGCAACTGCTGACATCATTAGGAACCTAAATGCCTTTATAAATCTGCACTGTGATCCACAGCTCATTGAAGGCAATGAAAAGACTTTGCTGACATCAATGGGCTCTGGAGTGGGCCCTGCAGAAGGAGCCTGATCAATGCAGAGTGGTTTGACTTTTTTATGCTGGTTATTATGATACTTCTTTCCTAGGCACTTAGAACAATGCTACAATTTTTTTTATTTGAATAACAGGGGTGTTTTTTGTTTTCCCTTCAATAAGGGAAACAAGAAAACAGAAGTGAAATTGATGTGAAAGAGTGTAGAGGGACAATGTGTGTGTATCTCTGCTGAAACTGTATCACAGGACTGCTGTTCTTTTCCTGGAAACACTGGTGAGGATCTCAGCTTTCCTTTAAGAAGTTGCCAGTTGCCTAGAGAAGATATGACTATGTCTATTTTAAAAAGTTTTGGTGTCTAGAAAGCAATACACCACGTATATCTGTATGTAAAGCAGCCTTACGATATTTAAGGCAATCTTGTGATTTTTTTTCAGAACCTGACTCATGGTTTCTGCCTGCTGGGGATGAAGGCACCAGTGGCTCTGGCAGCCAGCAGCAGATCTCTGAGGAGAAGTGTCTTACCTGGTACAAAGGGCAGAACGGGGAAAGAAAAGAGTGAATAGTTTCACTCCTCTGTCCCCCATATTGCTGCAGACTCTGCTAGTACAGGTGCAAACAGGAGATTCCAGCAGCAGACTGGGCTTTGTCCTTATTTTCAGATGAGTTTCTCTCAGTACAAAGCCCATTTGGTGGATGCTCTACTATAAAGGCAGAAAAACTGGGTGGCTGACGTCATGACATCCATTTCTCTCTTCTTCTGTTCCCTCTCATCTGTTTTAGCCCTCATGCGAAAATAATCCTTTCCAGGGATAATACAGGTTTCTTTAAGGACTTAGAGGTATGAAGCAAAAGGTGCTTCCCATTTTACTCAGCCTCTTACACAACTCACAACATTTTCAGCACAGCCCCTTTCTTTTCCCCTTTAATTTCCACTATGTGAATCCATCTCCCTATTCCAAAGCCTTTGACTACACCCCATCCCAGACACCATTGTGCCTTTCCCAGCAGCAGTGGGGTAGTGTTGGGATCCCCCTCGGGATGCCAGGATCCACCCCAGGGGCTCCAGGGGAGCTCCATGTGCCAGGATGCAGGGACATGTGACCAAACTCCCTGCCAGGCTGGCAGGGCAGAGGTGAGTGTGGCCATCCCAGCTGATGAGGATGTGTGTTGTGCCCGTGACTCATGGCTCCCTGGCACCAGCCCCACTGCTGGCATGGGATCAGCCAGGGATGGGCCTGGCAAGCTCTGCTCCATGCTCCTGTTTGCACTTGTTCTTTCCTTGCTCGGTTGTTCCTTTCTCCTTTTATCTATTTATTATTGTATTGCTTGCCCCCCTCCTGCCTCCCCCCCCCCAGGAAGGCTTTGATGCAGAAGTCCTTTCTGGTGCTACTTCTGAGAGTGAGTGGGGGCTCTTCTCCCAGCACAGCTGGTATTAAAATCCTCTTCCACCTCCAGCAGCAGCCCATTTGCATGGTTTCCAATTCCAAACGGGCTGGTTTGGGATGCCTTTCTTTAGGGGTCCCTTCCTGGGGCACTGAGAAACAGACCTGCTTACCCAGAGAGCACTTTGGCAAGCATGCCTGCGAAGGCTTAAACTCAGCAACCCAGATCCTCCATCACTTTGGCAAATGAGCTGAAGGCTTCGCTTCCACCATCTGATGTCTCCAGGTGCTCCCATGCAATTGGGAAAGCAGAAAGCTTCCAGCTTGGATGCCTGGTGCATGCACAGCTCACATCAGCCCCACTGGGCAGGCTGTATTTTTTCCCCTTTGCCGGTGACCCGTAGCGTAGATGGGATCAGAGGTTAAACTGGGAATATGGTGGAAAAGGGACTGGGGAGCCCGAGGCTAGCATGGCTTAACAAGTGATTATAAGGTCTGAAGGCAAAGGGAACTGCTGCCTGTCAGGAAGCTGCTGCTGAAGAAAACATCCCATTGTGCCAGGGAGATGGAGTAGGGGACGGAGGGGAGAGAACCAGATTGATAACCAAGGGGCGAAGTGACCCCGCGGGGGCTCCTACAACAAAAGCCCCTTCAACTAAGATGAATAGGAACAATAGCTGATGGGGACAGGCCGGCAGCAGCAGAGGGTCTGAGAGCCTGGAGGAGTCAATGGCGGGTCCTGTTTTACCCAAATCCTCTATTGATCTCAGTAATCTCCTGGGCTTTCCCTCCTTGAAATCACACAGAAAGTTCAAGGACTTTTTGCCTTTAGATTGCAGGGACATGTATTGTCCTGGAGAGCTGGCGGGGCTGGCAGCCAGCGAGGTGTGTGGGGAAGAATGGTGGGAATTGCCCTGGAGTGGGGCCAGAGTGCCAGGGAGGAGCTGCTGCTGTCACCTGGGCAGCCCTGGTGTGTCCCCAGCCCCAGGCTGGCAGTGGTGGCAGGAGGACCGTGGCTGCTGGCCTCTTCCCAGCATGCTCTGGCTCCTGGGAGGGTTCTGGCTCCACTGAGTTTTTTGGGGCAGAGATGTGTGGATGAGAGCCTGGCTCAGCAAGGCCCCACCAAATGCTTCTGTGCTGTTGAAACTGGACCTGTGGTGTTTCTCCTGTGGCTCTGCAGAGCCCTCTCAGGGGCAGCATGTGCCAAGGGTGTACAGAGCAGCAGCAGAGCCACATGAGCACTGGGAATGGGAACTGCATCCCCACGGACCATCACCCTGGGAGCCAAGCAGGTAAGAGCAGGTGCTGAAGAAGTGTTGGAGAGCCAAGGAGAGTCTCCAGTGCTGGGGGACTCTATTAAAAGTATCCTGAAATATTGACCCGTAGACAGTAAAAATGTAGGAATGGGATTTTTCTTTTGTTCTTAATTTTTTTTGAAGGACAAGAATATCCACAGGAAATATAGAAACCAGAAACAAATGAAAATAAAATAAGTAAAAAAGTTTTGAAGGAGTATTTTCAGCCAGCACTCCCTTAACCTGACAAATGACTCGGCCTGTTGCAGAACATGCAATGCCTGCAAACAGCCACGTGAGCAGAAAGCAGATGAAATCTTAGTCCTGCTTTGGCTGAGGCAGGAGGCAACATGTCTTTGTACCTTCTGTATGGCCATGGCACCCTGTCCACCTCCTATCTGATACCTCCTGCCCAGCAAGGTTGGAGAACAGGCCAACTTGATTAGAGAGCTGGCACAAGATGTGAGGACATCTGGGAGGCCTTGAACCAGGAGCATGAATTAATAAGAACCGGTAAGAGGAGACTGAATGGATTCAAAGGCCCGATGGGAGCCTGGGGCTGCCAGCCGGGCTGACGTTTCCATGATCCCTGTTTGTCCTTCTCCGAGATACAGGGGATGATGATTTATCTGCAGGGTCTCTGCAGCTCGTTAAGGGCTCAGCCTCCCATGAAAGCAGCTGCATCAGTGTTTCCCAAGGACCGGTGTGGGCTGTGGACCCTCCAGGGCCCATGGACTGATCATGCCTCTCCCGTTTACTGAAGCTACAGCTCTCAGTTGTAGTTTTGGTGGCTTTACCACTGCTCCAGGCTGCTGTGATGGCGGGACAGGCTGGGAGGCAGCAGAGCCAAGCAGGGTGAATTTGGCAGCCTTGGGGCTTCACTGAGATGCTCAGCAGGGAGCCTCCTCATCCCGCTCCTTCTGCAGCCCATGGAGTGACTGGAGGCTTTGCTGGTGCACCAAGCCCACCTCTGGTGATCAGCCAGAGGCAGGTCCAGACAAGGAGGAGTCCCGTGGAGCTCATCTAGTGGCACTGACTGCAACCAGCAACCTCAGGGGTCTGGCAGGACATCTGTTTGAGGGCTCAGCCATCTAAACCACACCAGGCACACGGGGTACGTTGCCTGGGACTGGGAAGCAACCACCCACGCTGTGTGCATAAGGGAGGCTGTTTGCACCACTTGAGACTCTCCTGCAGTGCTGGGTCCAGCTCTGGAGCCCTCAGCACAGGGGAAACAGGGACCTATTGGAGCAGGGCCAGAGGAGGCCACAAAGATGATGCAAGGGCTGGAACCCTCTGCTGGGAGGCCAAGCTGAGAGATCTGGGCTTGTTCAATCTGGAGAAGGCTCCAGGGAGACCTTCTGGTGGCCTTTCAGTGCATCAAGGGGCCTGTCAGAGAGATGGAGTCAGACATTTTAGCAAGACCTGTTGTTGTGACAGGACAAGGAGAGATGGTTTTAAACTAAAGCCAGGAAATAGAAGGAATAAATGTTTTACACTGAGGGTGGTGAGCCCCTGGCCCATGTTGCCCAGAGGGGTGGTCACTGCCCCATCCCTGGCACCATCCCAGGGGAGGTTGGATGGAGCTCTGAGCAACCTGCTCTAGTTGCAGATGTCCCTGCTCCCTGCAGGGGGGTCACACTAGATGAGCTTGAAAGGTTCCTTCCCACCCAAACCTGTCTGTGATTCTATGATCAGCCGCTTTCATCCATAGAAAAGTCACTCTTGGAATAGCTCTGCATTGGCACATCCTGAGGATACAGCCCCATCTACACATCCACAGCTAGAGCCTGCAGTGCAGGGTGTGCTTAGCCGGGTTTGTTAGCAGGTTTGCTAGCTGGGCTGGCACAGCAGAGTGATGAACACCCACCTCTCCAGCTCCCCTCGGTCCTCAGCCACTGCAGGCAAATATTTACAAGAGCTCTCTCCAAGGGAAACACATAAACTGCTCCCTGGTATAGCTTTCTGAGGATCACTCCAGACAGCTATATTAGCTGGAACATGAAGTAGTTACACTCCTGCTGCTCTTCCAGTGCTTTTGAAACAGATACTTGTCTCTTTTATTACCTTTGTTTGTGTCTTGGTTTATTTGTGAGCTGACTGTTTCACTGTGCAGGATTTGATACAGTTGTGACTGGCTATGGGTTGGAAAAACAATAAATACCTTTTGTGCTTTTTAATATTGTCTTTTTAAAAATGCCAAGCCAGACAATGAAAACAATACAGGGAAAATTAAATCCTAAATCTGCATTTATGGTTTTGTATTAAAAACACAGGGAAGGCTGGTTACAAACTGTTGATAAAAGTTTTTAGTTAAAAAAGTTTAAAAATGTGGTGTTGGGGAGAAGGGTTGGATCTGATGAAGATATCCTTGGTAAGGCTTTCCCAGTCTGGGATGCACATGCCAGCTGCAGAAAATGACCCTGAGGACTGGACTGGTGACAAGGTTCACGCCACATGGAGATGGGAGCTGCCAGTGCTCAAATCCTGGCTCACTGTTGCTCATGAGAGAGGGCACAAAGCCTTGGCTCTCTGCAAAGGCTTAACTGAGCAGCATTAAAGTTAAGAGCAGCCTTTTAATTGACTTGATATCAAGCAGTGCTTGGAGAGCATCAAGGTCTGAACTGAGCTCCCAAAGAGCAGGGACAGGGCAGCCATGCTGGAAAGATGAGCCACAGACCCACTGATAAAGTGGGAAGCCCATCAGCTTCTCCCTCCACAGCAGGTTTCAAGGGATAACATGCTTTGTACAGCAGTGATGCGTGTGGGGGTTGAAAGCAGAGGCACCGGTTAGAGCCTCGTGTGATCCCTTTGAAATATCTCACCCCGCCTCAGGAGGGCTGAAACCACAGCTGGAAACAACTGGACCTGAGAAGGATGTGAATCCAGAGCCCCGTGGTGCTCCTGGGATGTTTGTTACACCTAGAAAATATCAAGCCCTGCGGTGTAAGCAGCAGGCAGAGAGGGGCAATGATGTAACCCCAAACCCCTGGCAAACCAGCATCAGAGCCATGAAGTCCCCAGGGGCTGCAGAGAGGAAGGGCACAGACTTTGCCCCCCTTCCCAGGACACCCTCTGCTGCTGCTCCTGCTCTGTCCTGGTGACAGCTCCGCTTACTGGCTTTGCTGGGCTGAAGAGAGCGCTTTAAAAGGAAGCAAAGCAGTAACACAACAGCAGTTCCTGCTGGAAGGGGGAACGAGAGAACTCACGTTCCTGCCTTGTATGGAAAATTTGGCCTGCTTGCATCACCCCAGGAGTTTGGGCTGAATCCTGTATTCTCAGCATCCCATCCTCAGACAGCCCCGTGCCCCTGCTAGGCGATGCTCACAGGCTGCCAGCTCTGAGGTGGTTGTGCTTCAGCAGTGGGTGAAGTCACTCCTGGAGCACTCGCTGAGGCTTCGAGCTAGGGCTGGGCGATGGCCGAGCGGCGCCGATGGCCACGCTGAACCCACCAGCAAAATCCCAGCGAGGGGGAAACCTGCCCCGTGGTGCACTTGGCAGCGTGTTCACACCCACCCGCCAGCGTGTGCCAGGGTGCTGACAGGGATTCACGCCCACACCCCAGCTCGGGGGTAAGCCCGTGGCCCTGCTGGGATGTGACTGGAGAGGGACGCGACTCACCAGCCTGAGAGCCAGTCCCCCGGGGAGCACCCGGCTGTGAGCGCGTCCCGAGGGCTGGAAGGTTTTGGAGGAGATCCCAGGAGTGAGCTTTTGACAACTTGGGAGCACAACATCCCAGTGTCATGCTAGTCCTAATTTGCATGTAGAGCGAGGCGCCGAGTGTGTAATTACTGAGCTGTGCAGGCAGCCTCAGCTTGGATGTTGCAAAACACGGTCGTTACTGCTTCACAAAACATAAGCAGACACCTTTCCCCAGTGCAGCTGCCTGGGAGATTTGGCTGAGAGTGGTGGGGCTGGGGGAAGGTTAGACAGGTCCACCCGACCAGACTCAGCAGGACATGCCCAGGGAGATGTGATCACCTCCTCTACGCAGGGAACAGGGCTGAGATGAGGTCAGGTTAGTCTGAACAGGTTGATAGCCAGCAATGACTCTTCTTGGCCTCCACATCTGCCATGCACTAACCAGATCTGTCATTCTTCAGCTCCCCCAAGTCCTTAGGCTCTGCTTTCCCACTCTCTCCACTCCCTTTCCAGTCTCCATGTTCACCCACAAGCCCTTCCCTCCCTCCTGGGTGCTCTCAGAGGCATCTGCAGCAACATGCTGGGAGGGCTCAGTCACTACTAGAGGCAGAAAAGCTCAGCCTTGAGGTTCCCCTTCATTTTGTGAGCTGGTCTCCCAGCTCAGAGGTATCCAAATAGAAAAAGAAAGGAGAAGCCAAGCTCAGGATCCAGCGTGCTCATACAAAGGGATGCTCTTGCTGTGTATAAGCATTTATTTGCACACACAGGAGAGCAGACAGAGATACCTCTGTTTGCTCTTCTGTGTGTGCAAATGGCTGGGGGGGAGCATCTGCATGTGTGCGATGCTCAAGCTCTATGTCTATCTAAGGGCCAGGAGCATTGTTCCCTGAGGGGTCTGTGCCTCCATAGGTGTGGTGGCTTGACCCTGGCTGGATGCCAGGTGCCCACCAAGACTCTCTATCCCTTCTCCCTCTCCTCCCAGCTGGACCAGGGAGAATAAAATGAAACTCATTGGCTAAGATAAAAGCAGTTTAAAGCAATGCTGTGTATGGCAGCAAAAGAAAACAAAGATTCATTCTCTACTTGCCATCAGCAGGTGATGTCTGGGCCCTTTTTGGCTCCAAACACATATGGTTACTCAGAGGACAAGCTCATGATCACACACACCCTTCCCCTCCTTTTCCTAGCTTTTATAGTTCAGCTGATGTCATCTGGTCTGGACTATCCCTTTGGCCAGTTTGGGTGAGCTGTCCTAGTTGTGTTCGCTCCCAAAATCCTTTCCACCCCTTTCCACTGCAGGGGGAATGCTGAAAGAACAGCCCTGGTGCTGTGTGAGTGATCAGCACCTTCCCAGCTCCCAGTGCAAAGCACAGCACTGGGAGGGAAAACTCACTCCAGCCCAGTCAGAACCAATACAACAGGTCACAGAAGAGCCTCACACACATCTCTGAGGTCACATCCATGTCCCGTGCAGACAGGCAGTAGTGATTCTAGTTACAGAGCCGTGATGAAAACCAGCGGAGGAGCTGGAGCATCATCACACATCTGGGTCACAACCAGATTTCTTCTCCCACCACCCCATGTGCTGACCAAGGGCGTGGGGAGGGAGGTGGCAGACACCCCGTGCTCCTCCTGGCCGGGTCAGCTGAAGCTGGGGCTGGTTTTGCCCTGCCTGTTTCTTTGTGCTGGTGGATTTTTTTTTCTTTCTTTCCATCTGGTAATATCAACAAAACCTGCCAGGGCACCTCATCACCGGAGCTCCCCGAGAGCAAGCGACATACTTGGAGCATGCAGTCAGCTTTTCCAGCCGGTCCACACGGCCGGCGTAAACTGTCTAAGTACCGTCAGAAACCACTTTATAAACTCAGGATGGGAAGGAGGTGATTGATGGCTCCGCAGTGGACATGACACAGCTTCACCATTTCCCTCTATTTATAATATTTGTGTATTGCCCCCACCTCAAAGCTTGACGGGGCCGGTCCCGTGCACTTAGAGATATGGATTTGGCACAGCCTGACGTAAACTCCATCGCTTTGGGCCACCAAGGGAGAGCCATTGTTATAAACTTTCTCCCCCCGTACCCTGCTTGGCCCCTTTTTTCCTCCCTTCCAGCCGCATTATTTCTTTACAAGCCAACAAGAACAGAACCAAATGTTTCACATCTGTTCTGGACGTCCAGCCATTTGCATGAGAATGGCAGTCGGGGTTTCAGGGAGCACGGTGTGTGAGAGGCAGTGGGATGGAACCGGCCACCACCGGCCACCACTGGCCACCATTGGCCACCACCAGCCATCACCAGTCACCACCAGCCACCATCAGTCATCACTGGCCACCACCAGCCACCACCAGCCACCATCAGCCACCACCAGCCACCATCAGCCACCACCGACCACCACCAGCCACTACCAGCTACCACCAGCCACCACTGGCCACCACCGGCCACCACCAGCCACCACTGGCCCCTCACACTCCTGCCAGGGATCCAGGCTATGCACAGAAGAGACAGACCTGCAGCCTTAACACTCCACCTTCTTTTGGGATCTAGAGATATGTCGAGTGAGTTTTCTCTCTGGATGGTGGTGTGGAGCTCTTCCTCACCTTGGGTCAACCCTTGTGAACCCCCCATTTAAGGGGTTTGGTGGTGTTCTGCATCCCTGACATCACCATCACCAAGGGGAGGTGGTTCATCAGCTGGGCTTGAGGCAGGGGTGGGTGGGTTTTGTTGAACTGATCAGTAATGGCCATTGTACTGGCAGCTCATCTCCACTGGGAAAGGTCCTTGAAAACTATGCCCACATCTCACTAGGAGTCCCCATTTAAACAAACAAACCAACCCCCCAAACCCCCCCAAATGTCCACTGATCTGCTCTTTGTCTGCTTGCCACAAGCACCTTCCTCCCTGCCTGCTCTTCCCCTGCTCCTTCTCCAGGCCCATTTGGCTCCTGCCCCTGCCCTGAGCAGTAGGGCTGCTGGTGAGACTTGGGGCTGCAATTTTTGGGAGTTGCTTGTTGTCTTTCCAGCCAGGCTGGGTTTATGAGCTGCTGGTCGACTGAAACAGCAGCAGTTGAGAGAATGAAGTTGTCAATGTAAACAGGCAAAACCACCCTGGAAATTGTAGCAGGGAAGTGCAGCACTGAAACATCTCTGCACCATCCATCTCCCTCCCCATTTAGCTCTTATTAACTCTCCAAGCCATGGGGTTCTCCTGGGAAAGTTAATGTGCAAAGAGAAGCTTTAAGGAATCACATTCCTCATGGCTCTTGGGTGAAGGGCTGTGGTTCTGGCCGCCAAGTAGCTCCCAAGAAGGGCAGCTCAGCCTTGGCACGGGGGATGTTGGGTGACTTGGTGCTTCCAGCTCCGTTGGGTCACTTGTGCACCTGAAAGGCTTCAAGGGGGGAACCCTGCTCCAGAATGAAGGTTATTCCAGGTGGCAGTTGTTTGGTACAGCCCGCTGGGTCTATGCACAAGGTGGTCCTGCCTCAGGATGGTAAACTGATAGTCATGTGCTGGCATCTGAGCCCTGCCTGTGCAGTTCACAGCCGTTCCCATGAGCTGGGAATCAGCCCATGGGGATATCTGGGAAGGCAGGGTGGCCCCACGGGAGCAGGCATCTGCTGGGGTCATGATCCCCAGCTGCAACATCCTCCTTCAGGCCTGTCCAAGCATTTAACTGTGTTTTGGAGGATTCCCAACCACAAAGGCAATACAGACTGTGTATTGATCCAGCCACCTTCAGTCAATAGCTACAAACCACCCACAGCCAGGGCAGGGTCCTTGCAAGCAGACAGGGCTGCTCAGGGTTACTGAGAGGGGGTTGGTGCAACTGCATTAGAGGGGCAACCTGCTCTTTTCTGTGGGCTGAGGGTCCCTGGCAGATGTGGGTGCACAGCATGGCCAGGGTTAGGGCTGTCTGTCCCAGCTCAAATGCAAAGGGGAATGAGAACAAGAGTGTGCCAAGGCAGCAGAGGCGTTTTGGCAGGGCACTGGTGGTGTGTGGCACCCGTGGCCAGTGGCAGGACCTTCCCAGCATGTCCCTCAGCTGTGCCCTTCACTCCCCGGCTCGGCCACCACCGCGATTCACGCTGACCTTTAGGGACCAAGTATTTTTTCAGGCTGCTGCCTGATGGGCCAAGGGTCTGGAATGTGCCAGGGGAATCCCTTTGAAGCTGACATTTCTCAGCGAGCTGTGTTTTCTGCCTTTGCTGGAGAGACGTGCTCAGAGAGGCTCATCTGTGCTGCCAGTGCCTTGGACAGTCCTTGGCTCACATTCAGAACGTTGCCAGCTCTGAAGGTTTGTGTGTGTGTGCTCGCTTGGGCATAAATGACAGCATCAAACTCAGGGCATGGCAGAGTCAGTGTCTGGGTTGGTTTGCATCTTTGTGTTTGCAGCAGTGCCAAGGCACTGAACCTTCCCAGAGTAGCTGCCCTGGGCTGGTGCTCGAAAGGCTGTGGGCAGGTGTACAGCAGCACAAAAACAAGTCCCCGAGACATCTAGAAGACCACGAGGAAGAAGACAGCAATGTGGGCATTTCTGCTAGTGTCTTAGAGCTTGGGACGAGTGCTTTTGCCATCTGGGCTCTGTGGTCCCACCTGGCAATTCAGAGTCTGCTTTGTCACACTGCAGCTCGGGCATTTGGAGAGAGGAGGCTGCTGGAGATGGGTTTGCAGCTGTCATGGGTGTTTACCTCCCTCTGCACAGCTACTGGAGACACCCTGTGCATTGCATCTCCCTTGCCAAAAAAAAACAGCTCCATCCCACCACCTGCCTCGGTCCTTTCTCTTTCAGGTGGTCAACATTTTGGAAGCCCTCCTCATCTTAAAATCAAAGTAGTAGAAGCAGCTACAGGAATCACCTACTCCATGTTCATGCTGAGGGTGGTGCTTGGATGGCTTCCTGGTACCTGAACTCCCCTCACTTGAGTATCCAGTGAGAGAAGACGTGGCAGACTGGGAGGCTGCTGAGTATCATGGTAAGGTCTGTAGTGATGTTTAAAAAATAAATAAGGTAGGTTCATTGTCAGTGGTGCTGGCTGGGAGCAGGAGAGAGGACGTGCAGTATATACTTGTGAGCACAAGAGGGAGAGCAAGGAAGGAAGAGAGAGGAAGGACAGGACTGAAGGAAATGGCCTGGGATACCTGTTTGTAAACTAGGTCAAGATTAATTTGGATAGTTTTGGCTCTGGGCCCGATTTCACTGGTTTTGCAAAGGCATATAAAGACAAGACAATTCCTGCCTGGAAGAAGGAGCAGTCGATGGCTCTGCTCCGATGGTGATTTTCAGCCTTCACTTGACACGTGCCAGGAGCCCCTTTTCCACCCCTATAAACCCAACCACATGGGTGAGGATTTGCAGGCTCTGGGCTCGGCTGCTTAAGTCAAGGCTCTGGTTTAATCCTACTTATGGCAGTCAAGACAAGTCTTATTCAAGCTAAAAAAATACAAAACAACAAACCCTGGCTCGTGAGCTGACTATTTGATTTCTTGCTTTATGTTTTATCTGCTTTGCTCTGTCATTCCCTCCCATTTCTTTATTCAGACATGCAAATGATGGCTTCAATGATTTATCAGAGGAAAAACTGAATGCTGGAGTTGATATTTTGCAAGACCAGCTCAATGTTTGCTCCTTGAACACAAGGTAGTTTAGAGTAAGTGCAGAAAGTCTTGTAGAAGTGCTCTGGGAAAGAGGGATGGTGCAAACCCGAGCAGGGTCTGCAGGGCCTGGAGCTGGTGGTGGGCAGAGCCAGGCAGGGCAGCCCCGGCAGAAACACAGTCCCAAGGCAGCAGAGTGCTGGGTAGCCTGGTGAGAGGTTTTGAGAGCTATTTAGCAACACTGAATTGGGACTTGAAGCAGAATTAATTGAGCTCAAATTGCATCCTCCTAGCAATCCGCTAATCTGCTCCAGCAGGAGGATAATGACTTCTCAAGAAACCAGCTTCAAAAATTGAAACTTGCCGAGTTTTAATAAATGGGCTGCTTAAAAAGAGGATTATATGCATATAAAATATTGCTGTGCAAAGACTTATGTTCATATGGGAGTCTTTTGCCTCCAAATGGAAGGGGGATCTCAGGAGAATTAGTGCACTACAAGCACTTGCACACACACACACCCACACCCACACACACACACACACACACACAAGTACGTGCCCCAAAGCACACAGAACAGCACCAGGCTGCTGTCCTGCCCCCACATTACTTTCCCTAAACCCTGTTTATTAGTCCTAGGCAGTTCTTAGCACACTGGAACTTTAATAAAAGCTCCTTTCAAGCAAAGACCTCAAAATGCTTTGCAAACAGCAACAAATCAAGTGTCACATCATCCCTGGTGACACGGGGACAGCGTTGCAGCCTCTGGGAAATAAGCGGCGTGTGACAAATACGCTGCAGAACCAGGAACAGAAGCCAAAAATACTTGCGAGTCCTGCACCCTCTCCCACTTCATTTCACTTCTCCCATTTTCTGAGATCCCTGGGAGACAGTTGAGCAAATGGGATTTTTGCTCTGATTGCAGTAGGAGCCCTTGGAGAAAAGGCCCTGTTTGCAGGGCTGACGTGCTGCACGGAGGGGGCTCAGAGCTGCTGTTCAACCCAACACAAACGGGGGGGAATTCTGGAAAGTATTCCTGTCCCTTTCTCCTCCACGGCTGCTGTTTGGGTGCAGCTGGATGAAAAAACCAAACACACTAGTTCTGAGGGACTCCCTTTGTGGTTCTGCCTGCACCTCAGAGCAGATCTCATCTCCACAGGCTTCCCCTCGTTCCCCGATGTCTCCCTCTTTGCTTGTGTTTCTCTGTTAATAATAATAATATCTCCTGGAAGTCTTATCCATCACCCTCAAATTCCATGCTATTAGTGTGGGTACCCACAGCAAAGCAGATAAAGTGGAGCAGGTTGTTCTCTCTGTTGCTGTCAATAACATTGTCATTGCCACCGACCCAATTAGGAGCATTTGTTGGTGTTCAGCACTAAGCTCTGAGGTCTCTCCATCTTTCAGCGGGTGGCTCACAGGCCACTCTGAAATATTTATGAATGATCTTGGGTGACATCTGTTTGCCATTTGCTGGTGATGTTCCCAGTGACTGCCCAGCCTGGGGAGCACATGCTGGTCCTGGCAGCATGGGCATCGGGTGAGCCCTCGCTGGAAGATCAGTTGAAACTAAACTAAACTAAACTAAACTAAACTAAACTAAACTAAACTAAA
>JAOEGS010023043.1:47949-60046 GCA_025447755.1 Corythornis vintsioides
CGGGTGAGCCCTCGCTGGAAGATCAGTTGAAACTAAACTAAACTAAACTAAACTAAACTAAACTAAACTAAACTAAAGCAGGGCTCTGCAGCTCCATCCCAGAGCATCTCCTGGCTGCCATGTCACAGCGTGACCCCAGGCTGGTCCAGCCACCTGCAGCTGGAGAAGCATCACACAGGGTGATGTGTCTGAGGTTCAGGCAGCGCTGGGGACACTGGGGCTTCAGCCCAGCCAAACTTCCTTCACAGCAGCATGGTTTGACCAGCTTTACTTCTGGGTGTGTGTGAGGTGTGAGAGATTCATCAGACAGATGTAGGACAAGGCTAAACTTTATCTAGGAAGCAAATGCTTGAGGAATGAGCTACTTCAGGTTTGGCCAAGGTGGTGAAATATCAGGCCAAACACCAAAGTGTTTGGTCCAATGCTACAGGCACACAGCTGTGCCCTGTGTTCCTATGTACAGTGGCTTGGGCAAGGGCAGGGGGTGGCTGGACCCCGTGCCCATAGGACCCACCCCTGGGGCTGGCACAGCACAGTCTGAGCAAGGAGACATCACAGCTCCACTGAGCTCAGCCAAATCCCCTCATGGTGATGGAGTTAAAGCCTCCACAGCAAATCACAAAATGCCCTGAATCATCCGATGCCCCCAAAATGTCATTGTCATCATCTGGGCACTATCACTTAGAGAGGATTCAGCTCACCTCATTTAAGCACTTCACTGAGACCCCTAACGAGGTATTTATTGATCTGGCCTTCCCTCTACTGTCTGCAGTCTATGCCCAAGATGGGACTTAGACTCTGTAAGTGCCTGATTCTCTTTGGGGAACTATGGTCCCCACAACTTCCCCAAGGTACAACAGCCCCTGCAATGCTGAGTAGGATCCACAGCTTGCCAGGTAGTGTATCAGTGTTAGATACCTACTGTCTGTTCAAAGGGTTCTTCTGTGTTCTTTGGTGGCCTGTCCATCATGAGCTGACTGGCAGCTGCCCAGCATGGGCCAGAGCTGTGCTGTCAGGACCTCTTCATGGTCCTGCTTCCCCAGTACCCTTTGACTCCAGAATTCCCCTCCTTCCCACAGGTGACCATGTTGCTAAGCCACCAGAGCTGTGCTGTGGGGAGGAGGGCGGTGGGGGAGGATTGATGCTGCAGCTGGAGGGCAGGGTGGGTGCAGGCTGTGCCCCGAGAGCCATGCTCAGAGGACAACAGGGCTGCCCAGCAGGGAGGCTGGCTGGACACATGGTTGGGTAAAAGCCTAGAAAATCCCCCAAATTATACCCTTGCTGCTACAAGGAGAAAAGCAAGGCTGAGCCAAATCTGTAATTTGCACAGGAATAGCAGAGTTGTATTTATATCATGAGTATCATGAGTCTGAGTGCAGCTTGTTCCCCAGAGCTCTTGGTAGCACCAGCACTTTCTCCTGAGACACCATCCACACCCCATGAACCTCCAGCCCACCCTGAAACCTTCCCTGAGGTCACACCGGAGCTGTCAGCAGCAATACTCATTAGGAGGGGAATTAACAGAGGTCTGTGTTCCCAACCTTGAGTGCTGGTGACACTTTGAGGGAGGTGTTAGCTTGTCATCAGATAACCCTGTCACCACCATGCTTGGAGAGATGCTTCCCTGCAAGACAAGCCTTGGCAGACCCCACAACGCTGCCAGTGTATGAGGTGGTGCTGGGTATCAGTGTGGACACCAAAGCACTGCAGGGACATGCCAGGACCCACGAGGTGAGATGGTGTCAGAGCCAGGCCTGGGCTCAGCTCTGGGGGTGTGCAGACCAATGCAGGGCAGTTTCCCTGGAAAGATACAGCCCAGGGTCTGTTGATCTCAACTGTCATTTGCATCTCGAGTGTAGATGGAGCAAATGGACAGTGCTGGATGGAGGATCAAGTGAAATGACCTACAAAGAGGTTCCCATCTGTCTGTTCCTCAGACTGAACCTCCCCTGGGAGCCAGAAAACCTTTAAGTTAAAGACCTCCCTGAAGCACTTCTCCATGGTCAGTTTTCTACCCAGGACAGTGCTGGCGAAGATCTCACCCTCGCTCCTGAGCTCTCTTCAGCCACACATGAGATTTAGGCTTTGAGAGGCCCAGGAACTCAAGCAGCTGCTGTGTCTGCACAGGGAGGCTTTGCCTGCAAAGTCTTTGGCGATGCTTCTGGGGGCTTTTGTGTTTTGAGCATCCACCACTGCAAGCTCTTCAAGTGCTAGTCAAAAACTCCAGGAAAGTGCAATAAAAGCAGCAAAAAGGAGAACCTTTCCAGCAAAGCCACTCTGGGCATTTTCCAGGCTTGTCAGGAAGGACCCACCACCTCCTCCTACCCCTCAGCCATTCCACGGAGCCCACCCAGGCACCTTTTCATGTCTGCTCTCCAGCTGGGCACTTTCTCATGGTGACTTTACTCACAGTGTTGCTGTTACCACTTTGTTCTACTTGAAGTATATGAGGATGAAAGATAAGTGGAAATAATTTTCCACTGAAGGACATCAGTAAACTGTATGAAAACTGCCTGTCTCTGGACCATCTGGCTGCTGATAATACAATATTAATAACCACAGGCAATTAAGCTGAGCCTCCCCTGGGGAGCAGGGTTTCAGGTGGGCAATGGCACAAGAATTGATGTAACCCAAGTTGTGATGCCATCGATAGCAGCTGGCCGGGGAGCCAGGGAGCCTGGGGAGGTGTCCAGGAACATTCTCTTTTCTCCTGGGAGAGCCACTGCCATGGGCAGATGCTTTGCAGTGATCCCTGAAAGGAGCAGGGTTCAAGATGATCTGAAGGTGCTTTGGGAGCCCAGGCTTGGGCATCAAAACCCCCATGTCTTAACAAGGCCAAGAGTGGGAAAAACTGAGAGGTGATGGTGGTTACTCTGGGAGATGCTGGAGGGGGACTCAGGGAAATACACAAGCAGATGGGAAGGGTCTGACACCCACTGGGATCACAGGAACTGAAGGGGACTCCTGAGGAGAACTGAAGGAGATCCCTTGGTATGAGCATGGACAAGCCCACTGGTGGACTCACAGGCACTTCACAGGAGACACAATTTTCCTTCCTGCCACCACTTGTACAAACTCTTTCCTTCCTCTGAGACAAGGGTTTTTTTTGTTTCCTTTAAGGTTTTTAAAGGGTTGAGGCTTTGCAGGCAGGGAAGAAACAGCCCAAGGAAGAATTCTCTTCATAGTAAGGAAGTTTGTCACCTTCTGACACCATCCAGCAGTGACCCACATCTTGGTGGAGCAGAGCTTTGGCACACAGCTTGTCCCTTCACAGGGCTCCTGCTCTCCACCCCAAGCTCTTCCAGGATTTCAGGAGCCTCTCCTGCTGCAAGATGGATTCATTTGTTTTGCAGATCTGAAGGATTTCACCAAGAAAATCATGGGAAATACCAAATGAACACTAAGACACTCAGCTCATTAGGTCACCCATGATACCCATAAATCTTCAGGACACATATATGTGAGAAGAATAATGCCCAGATTCCCCAGTAACCAACATCAGTCCAACAGCAGCTCCCCAGAGAAGTGGTTCTTTGCTTTGTAAGGGGTCACAGCTTGAAGTGTCACTTGAGGAAGCACCTTTGCCAAGGAGGATGGTGTTTCCCAGCAGAACATCCCTCCAAGATTTTGGACACAGTCTCCATGAGCATGACAAATTTGACATGGACAAACGGGAACCATTTGGCTAGAAAATTCATAGTGAGAAAATCTGAGCCTTTGAAATAATACCTTTTCCAGCACCAGAGGATTAGTTGTGATTGATAAATGGTGTCACATCTACGTTTTGCTCAAACTTTTGCTATCTACATTTTTATCAAGTCTGGCCCAGTTCCAAAAGCACTGCAAAAAAATGTGAAGTCTGAGGGGCACAGGAGACCCTCAAAATTGGAAGAGGTGAGGAGAACTTCCCAAATAATAGAGCACCAAAGGTGCTGGTGCTTTAATGCAATTCAACACACAACTTTTCTCGTTGCTTGTACCCACAGAGTTCCATTGGTACCAAGAAGTGGTGCCACAGAAAGGCAGGAACTGACACAACTGGGGTGTAGAGGATGGGTGGCAGCTCCTCTCAGTGCACTTCCCCTCAGGCAGGCAAGGAGGACCTTGTTTTGGCAAGAGGGGGGACAAAGGCTGGTGTCCAGACAGGTCAGGCTTTGCCTTGTTGCCTAATTAGTCTGTAATTACACACTTCCAAACAGAGGCACCTTCCTGTGACCATGTACAGCACCCACTGAAAAGAAGCTCTGGGCAGGGCTGGAGCCACGTAATAAAAACCACATTAAGAGTCAACAGGAGGAAACAAAAGAGCAAAACCAGTTGAGGTGAGTGTTGCTTTATACTGGTTTCTCAGCAGTGCTTTCCAAGGGAGCAGAAACACCTACTGAAGTCAGGCCAAAGAGCTGCTAAAAAGGGAGAGAAAAAAACCCATTTGCTTACATTGAAAATATATTGTGTGGTTCATTTAACAACGGTTAAAGCAATTTAGAGCCATCAGCAGGATCAGAGCGAGGGATTTGCTCTGTTTGATCAGACAAATAAGGCGTGACGTTGGATGTCTCTGCCTGCAGAAGTTCAAATGCTGGAGCTTCTTCTGAAATCCCCTCTCTGCTCTGCCAAGAGCCTGGCCACGTCTCACACAGGGACAAGTTTCATAATTCATAGATATTAGGGGTTGGAAGGGACCTAGAAGATCATCTAGTCCAACCCCCCTGCCCGAGCAGGATCACCTAGACCAAGTGTTTCTTTGCTGACCACCCCAGGCAATCTGCTGCTGCTGTGCTGGTAACTCCAAAGCATAAGATAGGATTAGGAGTTTCTCAGCTCGCCTCGCTCCCAATGTAGTGTTGCCAACTTGTCTGATTTTATGCCAAGCCTTGTGAGATTTGGGATTTTCCTTAGAGCATCAGTTCCTGGAATAAAGTGATTACAGAAGAACCTCATTGCTGCCTCGGTTCTAAAAGTACATTCCTGCCCCATGTTACCAGAAGGGTTGAAAAAGAGATGTGAGAGCCTGTGAGGGGGAGCTGATGACTCCTCTTCACCACCCAGCTTTGGGGATTTGGGTTAAAGCTCCCAGTGCATTATGCAGCAACGGTTGATCTCAGAGCACCTGGAACAATCCTGGTCAAGTTTACCTTGGAATTACAGACAAATTTTCTGCCTGTCTGGTGCATTAGAAGGGGAGTCTCATCTCTGGAGCAGCAGCAGATCTTCAGTCTGACCCTGCTGGTCCGGAGCAGGCTGAGCTCTTCCAGAGCCCCTCTAGGACAGGGGCACGGCCCCAGGATGCTCTTGCAGCCTCAGGGATCTCTGGCTTGGACACAACCTGAGTTTTCACCTCAGACCATCTCCTGCAAGGCCTAACAGTGCAATGACAGACACAAGCATGCTCAGTACATCTGGGTGACAATCCCACAGCTGCTGAAGGCTCTTTGCCACAGCACCCAGAGGGTAAGGACTGCCCAGAGGTGGCCTTGGCTTTCTGCAATCAGGGTGGTCTTCACGTGGTTGCAAAGATGCTTAACCACTGGGATAAGCTTTATTTCTGATGAACTCACTTCAGTGCTTCCTTTCAGACATCTGCTCTTTTTCCATGTCTCACCAGAAAATGAAGCACTGCTGTCCTTTCAAGATGAGTGTGTTTTTCCTTGACTCAGAATCAGCTGGGTTAGGTTTGGGGGCCACCAAGTTAGTGACTTAAAGGATTTTAGCTGATTGCTTCAAGCTTGCTTCTCCTGGCCCTGTCACCAGTGTCCCAAGCTACCGTGTCACACAGCAAACAGACAACAGCAAACGTGGAGTCCCATGGAAAGAAGAGTCTTGTTATTTTTCTATCCATTACGAGGTTATGGATCAGGTTAAAAGGTGTTTAATATGCTGTAATATTTTAGGCACACTTGGCTCCCACGTTTATTGGGGCTGTTTGCAGCAACACAGAACATGTGCTCACCACGGAGGTATGTGGCACGCACATAAAACCAGCACAGATGGGCTGAGAAGAACTGGGGAAGCTGGGCTGGCCTGTGGTGCGGGGAGCAAGTGCTCCTGCCTACAGCCAGGGCAGCAGGAGAAGGAAGGGAGGAGGAAAAGAGATAAACTCATACCTGCTGGGTCTGCTCCACTCAGCTGCATCTTACTTTACAGAGTGTTTTCTTTTGAGGTCTCGAAATCCCGTTGCACAATATTGTAAAAATGTCATAAAATATTTTATTGCATCGTACGTCTGAAGCGCTGCCAGGAGCCTTAACCCCTCAGCTGCCTCCTTCCCACGGATGCTCCAAGCGTCACATCGGGAACTGGCTCCCTTTGCTTTGTGGCTCAACTTTGAGGAGGATGAAGGGGGTCTGAGAGGCTCAGAGATGAGTTGCCAGGTAGTTATGGCTGTTAGCATCTGACTGGTCTTAGTTAATTCAGCGCCTTCCTCTGCCTCTCTCTGGGCTGTCAGCGTGACCAAAATCAGAGGTGAGATCAGTCCTGATGCTGCCATTCCTCACCTCCTCCCCCACAAACACCAATGGAAATCACTGCTCTGCAGGTACCCTCGGTGCCTCCCGCTGTTCTTTTCATGCTGCAGGCATCAATCAGCTTTTGGAAACATCTGGAGTCAAATCACAAAGGCACAGGAGGTGCAGGACCAGCCCCTTCAGCAAGGCCATGACCATTAGGATTGGCCTTTAGGAGGCTGGTGGTGCTGCTGGACAGGAGAGCTTGGGAAGTCCCTTCTCAGCACTGGGCCTCATTTTCCCAAGGTGTGTATGGGAATAAACAGCTTTACTGATCTTCTGTGTAAAGCTCCTGGAAATTTCCTGGTGACAAGACCATGTTTACAAGACTGACAGTGGATCTTCTGAGGTCAGTGGTGCCATGGAAGTGACATTAGACCTCTCCCTTACACTGGAGCCAAACTGAGCAAGGTCTCCATGAGATTAGGAGGCTCCTGTTCCTCAAAGCAGCCCTGGAAGGAAAACTCAACCTCTTGGAGCATGGTTGTGGAGTCCATCTCTGCACAAGGTTGGGTTTTTCTTCAGTCACTTGCCCTGTGATGCCCAGCTATGTACCAAAGAACCTGACACCTGGCTACTCCATTCCTGCCTTGGAAGATGCTGTTGTTAACTTGGGAACTATTTTACATCAGCTGGAAAATTCCAGTGAGCTGGGGAGACCAGAGGCCTCTCCTCCTGCAGATGTTGGTTTTGTGTTTGCCAGCAACCAGATCTTGGCCTGAGTTTGTCATAAAGAGTGAAAACCAGCCAGCTGTTCTCAGTGGAGATTTTCATCCCTTTTTTCTCCCCCTTTAATGAAAGAAATAATAACACATGAAAGGCTCAGACAGAACTTATTCAGGCCCAGGGGAAATTCACCCTGCTCAGAGGTATAGATACCAATTAATTCTCACTTAAAGCCTATTTTGAGTGGTACTTCATGGGCATAAAGCTTTCTGTTCGTGTTCATACAGAGGTGAATTTTCAACCTAGTTGTAACCCCGAAGGGCAAAATCCAGACTCTCTCTTCTTTCACAGTTACCAAGAAGCCAGAATGAGCAGTACCACATTTTCCAGCCTTCCTGGGCTATAAGTAGGTTGTGGTATTGAGTCATGGGCTAGAATAGCCCTTAGGAGGAGCATTTATCTGCTGTAATGAATCTCAGGATAACTGCTGATTTGCAGGCTGCACTACCACTGATGCCTCCCACCCTCTCCCAGCTCCAACACCAGCCCGTGGTGCCTCATGCCCCACAGGAACAAGGCTGGGATTTGGAGAGGGGACTCTAAATGTAAATTTCCCCTGAGTTTGTGCTAAATGTCCCATCCCAGAGGCTGCTGAGCTGGCTGAGATGTGCTGGGGAGGAATGTGGGGATTTGCTCATTTGCTTTTCTATCTAAACAAAATGCTTTCCCATAAACACGGAGGAGGAAACCCCACTTGGCTGAGCCCCTTGGAAGAAGTGTCTTCACTGGGAATGTTTACATGTTGCCTCTGAAACCTAAACTAAATCAAACTGAGGCTTTGAGCAGAACCTGCCCCTCCTGTGACCAGTGCTGGGGCTTTGTGCAGGATCAGTGCAGCTGGGGCTGAGCCCTGCACCCAGCACTGGGTGCTGCCAGCCCTGCCAGCCTTACTGCAGGCAGCAGAGTGGACCCTGCCGTGGGTGCTGAGCTGGGGTTTCCATCAGTGAAGTCCAGCAGTGGGTCCTGCTGTGGCAGAGGCCTTCCTCACACTGGGCTCAGCCAGAATGGCACTGGAGGAGGAAGCCACCAGCTCCTGCTTGCTCATGTTTGGTGTTCACAACAGCTCCCCACTCAGTGTCTTGCTGGGGAACACTGAGTTGTCAAGATCCCATTGTCTTCCCCATGGGGAACCCAAGGTCTTTTGGGAGCATCAGGGTTTTCCTGGCATGCCCCTGAGTGCTGGCAAAGAAACCCCAAAGCCCATGTCCCTGTCTCCTGGCTGCTCTTGTGTACTCCATGGACACCTCTCCTTTGGAGAACCAGGCAGCCTAACAGTGTTTCCTTCATTCTAAACAGCTCAGGGGCCACTCCAAGCTCCACGGAGCAGTGTTGTGCAGCCTGGGTTTGCCATGGCAGGGCCCCTGTTGCCCTGCTATGGGGCAGAGGTAACTACATGGACCACCTGCACAGCAGCCAGTGTGGCTGGGCAGCACAAAGTGAAACCAGGAGGTGGTGGCTAACACCAGCCACACAGAAATCCCACTAAACTCACGGGTGTTAGGGATTCACCAGAGGCTGTAGGCACAAAAACGATGGATCTTCAGGGGGGGATAAAACAAAAGGCAAAGTAGCTTTTTTTGGTCTCTTGCTGGCTATGAAATGATGGTTTACACCATCCTGGTCCTTATTTCCTCTCTGGAGGTGCTGCCACATGGAAGCAAAGCTGATCAGCAGCTTCTTCTGAGCCTGGGAATTAAAACCTGCCCTGTGCTGCCAGCACTGCTCTCTCTGCTCTCCCTCTGTCTCGATCCCTGCTCATATTGATGCTGCACCAAGACAAAAGATGCCCTTGTCTCTCATGAAGAATTGCATCTCCCCTTCAGCCCAGCACTGTGTTCCTGGTGAGCAGTTCCATCTTCCATCATCCAAAGTGTAATGATTTAAAAGAGAATCGCTGGAATTCCCTACATCTCCATCACAGATCAGGCCTGGTCATTTGGAAAATAAGTAATGAACATCATTTGTTAATGTCACTGTTAAGTGATGAATTTTTTTATGCTTAACATGCCAGGCCTATTTTCTCTTCATTTTCACGTTTGTTTTTGAACCTGCTAATTTAATTAAATCTCTGCTGTTGAGGAGCCATTCAAAGTGACCAACCATGCAGGATACCTGCTGTGGTGCACCACATAATTAAAGTGCACGAGAGGGAGCTTGGAGGAGAGAGGAGCAGGTCCCTGTGCTGTACCAGGACAACACCTGAGCTTATGGGGTTATGCCTCTGCAGAGGGAGTTACAGGGTATTTTAACACACTGCAAAGGATATTCCAGTCCTCTCCTGGTCCCAGGGCAAGGCTCTGAGAATGCACAAAGGTTTGGCCTTAAATACATCTCCTTGCAGCTTTTTTGGCTTACATATTAGTAAGATCATTAAGTATCTTCCTATATGCTAAGGGCTTTTTATCTTCCCCTCCAAAGGAAAAAGACCTGGAATGAACCAGAAATGCAAATGGATTCTGCCCTTTGCTTTGGGGATCCTCTCCCTGCAAAGACAGGAAAAAAAGTAGGGAGGGGAAGCAGCAGACATAGCAGCTAAATGCCCCTTTCCACTTCTGCTGAACAGGTATTTCAATCACCTGCAGCTTTGAGACCTGTCACAAGTAAAAATCAGAAAGTGCTGGGCTCCCAAAACCAGCCCCAGCAGCCTCACACCTTTTATTCTTTGTAAGGAGTGTTCACTTTGTGGAGAGCACCTAAGGCTCCTTGTAATCCACACCCGTAAGCTTTGCTTTTGCCTTTCAGAAGGCATTTAATCCATGACATGACACAGCACCAGAGGCTGGGGCTTGGGGGAATTTCCCTTCAGAGCCCCATGAGAGACTGACAGTGATCAGGTCACCTCCACCCCTCCTGTGCCTCCTGCTCCAACAAGGTCCCACCCCCTATGGTGCTGGGGACTGAGATGCCCTGAGAGCACTTCAGTCCCCATCTTTCAGCAGAGCACAGACCAGCCTGTCCCCCAGAGCTCCCTGGGAGAGGGGCTGCTTCTGCACTCTCTTCCCACCAGAAGACCCACAGGGAATTTTAAAGCAAGGTCCACTACTCTGGTGGCCAGAGGCACCTCTCCTGGGGTGCCCCATGGGGCAGAGCAGGGACACACACCCTGGCAGCGTGCAGCCTTCCCGGGGTGAGGGTGATCTCAGGAACACAATCCCAACTGCCTTTTTTTTTCTTTCCTCTTGACAAAATGTTGTCTCTGGGCAAGAAGAGCTCATCTGAATGAACAGTTTGCAGGGAACAAGACGGGGTTTGTGCTGCTCTGATACAACATTAAACAGGGAGAGACTGAAATTACCACAAGCTGTCTGATAAAAATACTGTTCTCCAGAGCCCAGCGTGGAGCTGCCGGGTGGCACTGTCTTTGCTCACAGCCCACGTTCAGTAGCTGCTGCAATTACATCTCAGAGGCAGCCACTAAGAGAGGAGCTGTGGCTGCTGCTGAGCAGAAAGCCAGACCATCTCCTGTGGCCCTTCTGTGCTGGGTCTGTGCTCCTTGCTGAAGCCAACACACTACAAGTAGCCGTGCCCCCACCTGAGAGCAGAGAAGCTGCAGGGCTGTGATACTCTTTGGCAGGTGAAGCTGGGACATCCAAGGTGGCTGCCCACGGTTGCCAGCTTTCAGCTGCCCTGCCTCACCCAGTGTCCCCCCAGGGGATGGTGGAGCTCAGGTGGTGCTGTGGGTGGACACCAGCCTGACAGGGTGCTGGCCTGGACACCCCAGGAGGCAGCACCTGCTTTCATAACAAGCAATGCAGGTCATGACAAAAGAGCACAGGTCACTGTGTCCCCAGCCGAGGGGAGTGGGGCTGTGCTGGTGCCAGGGCAGTGCCCCCTCTCTGCACCAGTGCTGGATTTGGCCAAGTCTGCTCAGGAAGTGAAGAAGGATCCAAAATGTAAATATAAATAGATGCTTTAAAAAGCACTGGAATATACACAAGCTCCAGCAGGAATGTGGGGAGCAGCTGCTGGTTTTCTCCTTGGCCCTCTGCTGAATACACACAGGCACATTTTGTTGGTTGTAAATGTTTAGAGAAAACAGTTACAACTGGACTGTTTGAGAACCACTTTGTATCAGCTGGGCACTAGGATGGGGCTGGGTGGTGATGGGCTGCACATGTACAGCCCAGGCCATCAGAGCCTTTACCCAGAAGCACAGCTCCTCTGCTCTAACATGCTGGTGTTCAGCACAGGTTACAAAGAGCAAACACAAAAGAAAGCTGTTGGAATGGTTGCTCTCACCTTGAGCAAGAACAACCCTAAGCTACTTGGGAATGCAGTGATCATCCCACAGCACTGGTCGAGCAGCAGGGGAAAAGTCTGCTGGCCCCACTGGGAGAAGCCCCAGCCCTTATGCTGATCTGTGGTTGTTTTTCTTCTTCCTGTGTTCTCTTAGTGGTTGGAAGAAAGCAGAGGAGAGCTAAAAGCAAAATCTCTGAGTCCAAGCAGCCTTGGATGCTGCTGCAAATCCCCTCTTTTCTGCTCTTACAACCTTCTCACCCATTCAGGAATTACCAGCCAGCTTAGGCTACTCTAGCAGTCGAAGCCAGTGAGATAGGGAGGAGGGAGGGAAAGGCAAGAGGCTGATCTCCATAAAGGAGAAAGGAGGCACATCATCTTTATACCTGCCTTCGACTCCTGTTCCCCACACTGACATGGGTCCCTCACTTAGGCATCTGAGACACCTGAAGAGATCATCCCATCCCATCTCAGGAGCTGAGAGGCAGGTGAAGATGGGAATTTGAGGAAAAGAGAAAGGAGAAGAAGGAAGGAAAGGAGAAAGGGAAAGGGAAAGGGAAAGGGGAAAGGGGAAAGGAAAGGAAAGGAAAGGAAAGGAAAGGAAAGGAAAGGAAAGGAAAGGAAAGGAAAGG
>JAOEGS010023043.1:60146-79816 GCA_025447755.1 Corythornis vintsioides
GGAGGGGGAGGGGGGGGAGGGGGGGGGGGGGGGGGGGGGGGGGGGAAAGGGGAAGGAAAAAGGAAAGGAGAGAAGCAAGAGGAGGCGGAAAAAGCCACTAGTAGTTGTTGCCAGCCCTGTCTGAAAACCTGTGCAGCCCTCCCTGTGCCCCCAGCAGCTCTGTCCTGCCAGGCAGAGGAGCAGGAGACACCCCGGTCCTGCTGGCCGGGGCTCTCCGCTAAGAGAGCTTTGCTGACGCCTCTCCCGGGCCCACGCTGGAGCTTCCCCCGTCTGGGACAAAGGCAGGCAAGGCGGGGAACAAGCACATCCTAATTGCAAGTGGCATCTCCTGCGGCGGGTGGTCCGGGCGGGCAGCAGCGGGACATTGTGCGGGAGCCCCGCGGCAGGGTGGGCAACTGCCCGGGTGCCGGGTGGGTCACAGGGGCTGTGCAGCAATCCGCCTGCAGTAGCCATCATTAAAGGTGCACAACTGGCTCCCGGAGAACAAAACCCCCCCGTGTCTCCCACCAGCCCTCCCAGCAGAGTTCTGGTGCCGGGCCAGGGCGCTGCCGTTGTTGTTTGGTTCCAGACGAGCCTCGGTCGGTAATGAGGCTGCTGCAAATTGCCCGGGACTCCGTTTGTTCTCCTCACAATTAACGCTTTCAGAGGAAGAATGCAAATTCTTCCCCAAACTGGGGGACAGGGAGGAGGTGGGGATGGAGATAGTGCTGAGGGAGGGCGAGTGGCTCATGGGGGGAAGGCTGAGCCTGCAGCTCTCCCTGTCCAGCCCAGCTTTGCCCCTCGGACAGGAAAACAATTTGATGTCAAGAAGTGAGGTCACAGTTAATAACCTTTAACCGTGTGCCATTCATCAGGATGGGTATCACAAATTCTGCCCCCACCACACTGTGTTCTAGTGGAGCCCGCTGGTCAGTAAGGGTGGTGCTGAGTGCTCATGCAGGCAAAGGGGGAGGCAGCCAAGAGCCTCCACGGGCACAATTAGGTGACATCTGATGGCACCGTGACGCCCTGGATGTGTCACTGGCTACTCCTGATGCAGAAGTGGGTCATGGGAGAAATTTTTCTCTGGTTAGACAGGGTCTGAAATATGCCCAAGTTAGGTTTCTGCTGGAGCAAACTGGCACAGATCTGCATTCCCTATACAGATGGGTGACCACGGGCCACCTCCTCCCACCCACCCTGCCATTCTCTTGCTGTGTCCTACACACCACCTCTGTGCCACAGCACACGGCTGCTTCTCACCCCCCTCCTGCCCTGGGGGTGAAATTCCTGCTTCTTGTTTACCCAGAAGATCCACCCGTGCCAAGGCAGAGCTGTGTGCTGGCCAAGCATTGATGGTGTGAGAAGATGACAAGAACTGTTTTTTTCAGCTGTTTCATCAGAGGCTTTGCTCTGATTAATCGTGTCCCCTTTCTGCCAGTCCCCCTCTGCTCCCTCCGGGCTGAGCCAAGACACCCTGAGATGTCCCTGGCACCTGGGTGCTCTGGCACAGACAGAAGCTCTTCTGAGCTTTTACATTTAACAAAACCAACAAAAAAAAGGCATTTTGGGGGGGCCAGAAGAGTCTGAGCAGAGAGTCCTAGGACTGCAATTTGAATTTGGGTCCTTGAACTTGCATTTGCCCTGAGCTGAGTGTGCAGGCCACAGGATGGGCAGGCTCTGGGGGTGTGTGGCTGGGGGCACAGATGTGTGGACGTGCAAAAATGAATTTCAGTCTATTCAGCTCTTACAACTGATCCTCTCTGAAGGAAAAATCAGCAGTTCTGGATTTTAAAAAAGTTTTTGCTCAGCTCTTTATGTGCTCAGTTCTCTCCTTCAGAAATGTTCCCTGTGCTCTGAGCTTGATGGTCATTTTCTAATTGGGCAAATGCTGGTTTGTTTTTTTTTCTTCTCCCAAAAATGAAAGCTCAGTTCTCCCGGATAATTTAACTTCTTATAAAATATTGAGAATTAAGTCCTAATGGAAGAAAAAAAACCCTAAAATAAATATTTTATGGCTCTGAAAAGCTCCCAAACTCCAGCACTGAAAGATGTTAGATACTGCTGTATTCCTTTTTTTATTTTTTTTTTTTCTTAATAAATTTACTGCTTGGAAAAGCTTGTAACTAATTTATTTATTCCCCCAGTGGCCAGAGGCAGCAGACTGGGATAAGGGAATGGGTGTGGGGCAGTTTTTAGGAGAAAAGCAGAAAGAAGGAACTCTTCCCCCTTCAAAATATCAAATGCTGATCTGTCTTTCCTGCCAAGCCCCTTTAAACCCAGATCCTATGAAAGCCCAGCCTTTGTCATTAAGGTGTTTGAAGGGGCCAAAGCTCCTCATAGGAGCAAGGCCGTGGGCCAGGAGAGCTGCTGCCTGTACAAGGCTGGGCTCTGCTGGATGAGTTTCCAGCTGGTGCCATCTCTGTGACCTGCTGGGGATAGGGAGTGAAGGGCAAGGCCACTGCCTGGGCTTCCCCAGGGCAATGCCCACAGCAAGGTCCATAGGCAGCTTAAGAGAGGTGATTCTCCCCCTTTGCTCTGCTCTCCTGAGACCTCACCTCAGATACTGCACCTGGATCTGGTGTCCCCACCTAAGAGGGACAAAGATCTGTTGGAAAGAGTCCAAAGGAGGGCCAGAGAGATGATCCAGGGGCTGGAGCACCTCTGCTATGAGGAGAGGCTGAGGGAGGTGGGATTGTTCCATCTGGAGAGGAAGAGACTCCGGGGGGACCTTCCAACTGCCTTCCCACGCCTGAAGGGAACCGACAGGAAGGATGCAGAGGGATTTTTCACAAGCATGTCCAGTGATAGGACAGGGAGAAATCATTTTAAACTGAAGGAGAATAAGTTTAGACTGGATTTTAGGAAGAAGTTCTTCAATCTGAGGGTGGTAAGACTCTGGAATAGATTGTCCAGAGCTGCTGTGGGTGCCCCTCCCTGGAGGTGTTCAAGGCCAGCCTGAGGGGGGCGTTGAGCAACCTGGTCTGGTTGTGAGGTGCCCCTGCCCATGGCAGGAGGTTGGATTAGGGCATCTGTGAGGTGCCTTCCAACCTAAGCCATTGCATGATTCTGTGATATGCATTTGAAAGGATTTAGGGATGATTTCCTGATTGAACTTGTTAGGGCTGCTTTTGGTTTTCCACCAGATTTTTAAGTACCAGTTTTGTGAAGAAACCCCTTCCTGGCACCAATTCCTGGCTACCACCAGCCCTGCCTTTCCCTGGTCCTCATTACAGGCAGGGCAAGGGAGCAGGTCCAAGAGGTGACAGCATCAGGGAGAGGTCAAGAGAAGTTTAAGAAGAGTCTCAATTAAAATTAGCCCATTTTTCTTTCTATCTAATCAATGAAATTCCTTTCCCTGGATGCCTGAGAACCCGTGGCCCAGGAGGGAGGGTGTACTTGGATGGGCACCCTGGGTTTTGATGGATCATCCTGTGAGGGGACAGCTCTGCACTGGCCCCTAATCACACCCCGTGCTGTGGCAGATGACTGATAAATGGCAGTGAGGAAACCCCAAGAGAGGGAAAGTGAAGAATATTCCTATTATCTGCAGGCATGTTCAGTAGACAGGATTACTCCTTTTTTTTTTTTTCTCTTTTTTTTCATTTTTAATTATTATTTTGAGTCTCTTTCCAGAGAGGGTTGGTTACAAAGGGGAAAACTGTCCGGATCATTATCCTTTAATTATTGAAGTGAATGATTTGGGTAAAACAGAGGAAACTGAAAACATGGAGATTATATTCCAGCCCATTAGGCAACTTTAGATTTCCTAAAGCAGTTTCTTTAAGGCTGGCAGGAATATTTTTGAGTTTATTCTGTCATCTGTGAACAGAGAGAACTGTGTCACTATGGAAAGGGCTTTTCAAAAGCTGGACATATTATCCCCCCTGTTTTGCTCTTCTTAGCAATAATCTCTCCCTGCCTCTCACCCCTGAGCTGCTGGTTTCTGGTTTAGGTGAGCTTTTAATTTCAAAAAAATGATCAGACTGGTATTTGAAAGGTCTGCCTGGCTGCCTGCTCCTCCAGTGATCACTCCTCACCTACCAGAAACTCTAAAGCACAGTGCAAGGAAAGAAGAAGTTTCATTGTGGTTAAAAAAAATGTTTCGTTAGAAATAATATTATGAGAAAGATAAAAACATTTTCACTAAAAATAAATTAATATGATGAAAGTGCCTCACATGAAGAATAGGGATGGTCTACAATCACAGGGCTGTGGCATTGGCATCTACCTCCTTCCACTGCCCCATTAACTTTCCCAGAGAAACAGCCCAGGATAGCCCTGGGGTTGCCCTTTCCCTCCTGACTGGTGTGGCTGGGAGCTGGGCAGCTGCAGAACCATGGCCCTTGCTGCTGGTGGCACCTCCTTTCTGCCAGGGCCAGGCCCAGCATCCCCTCACTCCTCACTGCTGCCCACCTGGCAGCCAGCACTTGTGATACACTTGACAGTGAGGGCATCTAAGAAGTTTTCTAGTGAAAGGGAAGAGGTTCAGCCACTCACTTCACAGCCCAGCAAGTGCTGCCAAGTTTCTCTGCCTGCAGTGCAAAGGCACCAGCCAGTCACTGATCTCCTGCAGCATCTCTGCTCTCAGAGCCACCTCCTGAACCCCTCAAACACTTTGACTTTCTTCGACTGCTCCCTGCAGCTGGTACTGCCCTTTGCATGACCTCCAGCCTCTAACTAGTCTCTGGCTTTTGAAAGCTCCAGATTCCAAGCAGGACTGGGTGTGAGTGCTGAGAAAGCAGGAATTACCTTCATACAGCCCTGGAAGAGATTTGGCTGAGAACTGCCATTACACTGCAGCACTGCTCTGTGTCTGGCTTGCCATCATTTGTATTCTTCTTAAACATGCCACTTTACAGTTCCATTGCTAGATTCCTAATCAGTTGCTTTGCTCGTTAGGATCAGTTTTGTTCCGTTAAGGTGTCTCCAACTGTGTATCCAGATTCCATCTTTCAGACAGGGATTTCCTCCAGACAGCACCGTCCGAAGTTCCCAGTCAATCCAAACACTGTCAAAAGCCTCCTCATGCCAAAGCCATCACATGTATTGCTTGGATTCTGTTCCAAAGGAGGAAATGAAATCAGTTTGACATATGTCAGAGCACATCTACGTAAAAATGAGGAGTATTTTTAGAGTGGCAGAGTTGTTGTTGGGTTGTTGTGGAGGTTTCTAGCAGAGACCCACTCTGTGTGGAGATCTGCTGCACGAGACTCCCAAAGCTGGGATAACTCAGCTGTTGACACACCAAGGAGTTTGTCTAATGAAGATAAGATCTAAATATGCCTTATAGAGATAAGTTCTTGGTAAAACTCATCTGGCCTCAGAGTCTGTCAGACTCAAACAGCAGAGAGTTTTCAACAAACCTCTTCAACTGCTCTTCCCTCTATAGTTTACCTTGGTCCTTTCCATTTATCTCCAGAATCCAAACAGCTCGATACTTATCTCATGTGAAAGCTAACAGAGAGTCCACTTTTTTTTTCCTGAGAGAGACTGAAGTTCATCAATCGTGTTGCTGTTTTTCAGGCACTCACTCTCCTAAGTGGCCTCAATAACAGAGTTGAGTTATTGGACAGAATGTTACTATATAAGCTGTCACCTCAGAGTCCATATTGCTGATGTTTGGCCCCATTTCCCTTTCTTTGCTCTTCATCTGAAACATCCTTTCTCATTTCTGTTCATTACAACTTACATCATTATTCTCAACTTGCACGTGCATTTGTCAGGGTGGGTTTTTTCATGTGTAGTCTGAATCAAATTTGAAGCAAGGTGGTTTGTGTCTTTGGAAACCCATGAAAGATTTCTGGAAGTCAGACTTGTCCCCCTCAGCTGTGTAACTGATGGAGCAAACAATCATATTCAAAATAAAAACCTGCTCTTAACAACTTGGAGAGATGGTTGAAGATTGAAACCTTTAAAGTGTTGTCTCTCAGTTAATATATTTGCCCTTTGCTGAAGACAACGGAGGTGCAAAGAGCTCCTGGAGCTGAATCTACCATTGTGACTGAGAAATTTCATTCTACAAATAAAGGTTGTTTCTTTGCAAAGACACAATCCAGTGTGACAGGATTTTGTTTCTATCAACAGTAAATCGTGTGTTTCAATCTTAACAATTATTTTTACAAAGTAATTTCTTCAAAAATACGATGGACCAGCTCCAAAAGCTGTGAAAGAACCCTTAGTTTCCCTTGTGCTAGCAAACCACCCTAAAAATATATACAGAGTTGAGACAAAGTTGACAATTTTTCCTAACAAGTAAAGAAAACACCCTGCACTCAAATCCAGCAATAAGAAATGCAGAAGTTCCATAAAGGTTTTGGATCCGATCCACAGCTGGTAAATTAAAACACCAATATTTTAAACCCACTTCTTCCCCTAAGAAGGTATAAAGTGTTAAGATCTATTTTTACATTGCTAAATGAGGATGATAATGGTTTCCCAACTGGTTCCCATGAAGGGAGAGTCCACCAGAATACCTGTTGAAGGGCTGCACGCTGCAAAGCTGGGTCAGGAGACTGATGGAAGTGTTTGACCTGCTCTGCAAAAGAAGGGGGGAGGCTTCTGGCAAATCTTTCAAACAATGTCAGTCTGTCAATTTGCAGACTCTTTAATTTTTTCCAGCTGTAAATCAATCATCTTATTAACTCTTCTCTAATGTCTCCCACCGAGTTATCTGGGACTGGCAGCTTGACAAGCCATTTTTGCAGAGCCCTGAGAAGAAAGTTTCTCTTGTGCATTGCTGTGATGACATGAGCACTCACTCCTGGCTTTCCCTGATCCTCTTTCACAAAAGCCTCCTTCTTTGCTCCTAGCAATTATCCAGCTATTAAAGCACATTACGTTAGGTTTCTTATTTTAAGAGTGATATCACTCCTTGCTTTAATGTCCAACCAACGGAGCAATTTGCACTAACTTCCCCTGACACCCTGTTGGTGCTCAGTCCCCAGGTTGCTGCCCTGCATAAAGCTGCTATTGATGGGATCTCCACGTGGAGAAGGCAGAGAGGCTGGGGCTGATTTAAACATGTAAGTATGCATTATTATGTACTCACTCTATGAAACAACATTGCCATTGATCCCTGCTCAACAAATCTTTAAACCTTTTCTCCCTGCCTCTTCATCTTAGATTCTTAGGAGGATGAAGCTCAGGAGCTTTCACGTGTGTGGGCACACGTATGTGTGTGGATGCCTCCTCCCCACCTGGGCCCATCACCTATGTCAGACTGGACTGAGACATTGCTGCTCCAGGTAGGCAGCTCCTACCAGTCCTGCAAAACCTGGTGGCCAGGTTGGAGAGGAAAACATGCAAAGAGGAGCTTGGGTCTCACAGCAGAGAGGTGTCGTGGATGAAATGCTCCCGAGAAAGAAACTTCTGGAGCCTGCACCTCCTTATGAACCTGCCACACATAGTGCTTAGGTGATCTGTCCCTCATCTCTGTTCAGCTCATCACCATCCAAACCACTTCCAGGAATCTTCCTTCCAGAGAAAACCAGAAGAAAGTGAGCCCTGAGCTTGTGGGGATACAGGAGCACAGCCAGTGAGGGACCTGGTGAGGGCAGAGCCTGCTGGCATCCAGCCATCTCTGGGTTTAAAGAGCTAAATCCTAACTTGATGTAAAAGTCAAATGAATGCAGATATGATGATGGTTTGATTCTGAATTTATTGTGGCATAACCAGGGAACAAGTGCCTGCCACACAAAGCAACTTCCCAGTCTCTCCCAAAAGCCTGAGCTTGTGATCTGATCAGTATAAATTCACACAATTATCTAATCAGATCAGCCTGTGATCAGCCTAAATCCATCATTATTATCTTGTCTAGTCTTAATTAAAAGCTAGCAAGGTGATATCACTATTAACATCACTGTTCAAAGTGCAGTTCTTGATACACATGAGTATGTCAAACAGAGGTGTCAGTGTTTGAAGACTACCCTGAAATGTGAAGTCCCAGCAGGCTGAAAAGAGGAGAAGCCAGAGAAACAAGCACTGTTCAAAAAGTGATTCATCCAGATCTAAAACATTTGGGGTGAATTTCCCTCTGGAGATCCCTTTTCCCTTCACTACCAAGGGAACTGAAATTACCAACTGACTCCAGTCTGGGTCCCAGTAATGCAGAGTCAGTTTTACACAACCATTTGTGGAGAGAGAGCCTGAAATGTAAAGGCTTTCCTGAAATATGCAGTTGAGAAGAAAATGCATTAGGTGCTATTAAATACTGGGACAATATAGTGATGCACAGTGAGAAAACCATCTCAGGCTTCATGGGAAACAGAGCAGAAGCAGCAGAATGGATAATGGAACCTGGGAAGGATTTAGTTGTGTCTGTTTGCAAAAGAAGCTCAGAGAAGAAAGCACAAAAAGGGAAAAGGTGTTGTAGGAGAAAGTGGCAAAGAGAACCTGACAAACTGCAAGAACAAAGGTTGGAAGGAGACTCATGGGACAAGATGTTAGGAAGCAGCTCTGGGACAACAGGATTACAATGGATGTCGGAGCAATCATATGACAGGGGAAATCCAAGCAGAAGACTTTGGTCCATGTTAACTCCCAACAAAACACTTTACACCATGCTCTTAAGTCTGAGGGTCTGTGTTACTTGTTCCTTCTGAGGCAGGACACGAGGCAGCCATTTAGCAGCACATGTCAGTGGTGCAGGAAGGGTCTCAGGAGGCTGTGAAATGGAATTCACACTCAGCTCTCATCTGGAGAGCATGGGCTCCTGGCACGTAACTGCAGCCCTGATGGGAACACCAATGACCCCTCCTGGACAGGAATTAGCAGTTGATCCCCAGAAATAAAGTGGAATGAAGTGATGCATCACCATTACTGACTTTGTCTTCGGCAAAAAAAAAAAAATAATAATAAATCCAAGGGACTTTGGGTTGTGGAGTCTTCTCTGAGGTTCCATCTCCATCAGCACTACCCACTGTAGGATCACTGCTGGGTGACAGCTACAGGAGCTTCTGTCATCACTGGGATAAACAGGCCCTTTGCTAGACACACCTTTGTACTAATTGGGTGACTCACTTAATGAAGGCCCTGAAAATTCACATAAATTTTCATCTGAGTGCCATCAAGGCAGAGAAGCTCCTGCCAGACTGGTTCTAATGCTTCTTAGCTCTGGGCAATAGCCAGCCCTGCCAGCTCCTCTCAGCTCAAAGCAAAAGCCAAAGAGTAAGGAGAGAAAAATTTGAACTAAAGAGGCTTTACTATCAAAAATGTGCTTCAGATGAACTTTTATGGGGTCCCTCTGGACAGCACTTGTTAAAATCCAATGATCACTTAGAAAAAAATCCCATCAAACCAGCAAAAGGGAAAAGCTGAATAAGGAAGAAATTGCACGAGCTGAGTTCTATATAATCATCATCAAGGCTTCATGCAGCTCAGACATGCACCACAGCAAGGGAATTTGTTCTGCTTTCACCCAGTTCAGGGTGGGCTGGACTGAAACAACAACAGCCCCAGTGAGCCACCCTGGCACCATCTCCGTGGGTGCCATGGGGGTGGCTGATGGCTGTAGAACAGAGTGGCCTGGCAGGGATGGATGGACAGATGAATGGATGAAGTGCTGAGTTACAAACCACTCCTCATGCAGTGGCAAACTGACATGACAACTATGCCTGATAGTCCTGGAGCACTCAACACCTCGTCTAAAACTTGTTGGGTTTGAGGCACATTAGACTCCAGTGATCTTTCCCTCTGTGGGTACCCTGGTAGTCCCAAGGACATCATGAGTCAGTTCTGGACTTGAGAGTAGGAGCTGTGGCAGACAACCTGCAAACAGCAGAGCCTCTCCATGCAGGTGTAAATTCCCCATCATTTTTGAGGTCCAATAGCCTGGACTACTGGATATCCAGCAGACAGGAAAACCCACATTGGTACCATAGTAAATCATCACCAACATTGGTAGCTCACTAACCAAGTGATTAAAGTCAGCATGTCTGTGCATTAAGCATGTTGATGACTAGAGGACATCAGGCTTTTCCATGGGATCCCAACATTTTTTTCCTGCTGTGCTGTTCAGCAGTTTGGAAAATCTGGACCTCAATATTCAAAAGTTTTTTAACTGGCTCTAAAATACAGGAACACATCAAGCAGAGGAGTTTGGGAAGGCAAGAGATCATCACTGGATGGTAAGTTTTTTCCACCAGGTAAAAAGAAATAAAACCATGCATTTAAATGAAATAAAATGGTTACTGTTGAAGTTCTGAGAAATCCAGGTAGTAATTTACAGGGTGAATGAAGGTTTCTATACAAACAATGTTTTCAGAGTATTGTTTGTCTTGGAGAAGAAGTGCTCATAAATCTATGGCCTGTGCCGTTGCAAAAATTATCTCAGCTAATTTCAGGCCCAAGCTAATTAATCAGCACTTGTTGCCATGTTAATTAGCCAAAAGTGACCTCAGAAGTATTTGGCCTGTTCCGGATACTTAGCCCTAATGGGAGAATACACACCTGAGGCAAACCCTAGGAATAAATATCTGTGAAGCCTGCTTCCAGCTGGGTAAATACAGTCCAGACTTCCCAGTTCCTACCCTGGTGAAATAAGCTGTGCCCCTCACTTGCCTCTCTGCTTTCTGGCCTTGTGGCACATCTAGGGCTCTCTGGGCTTTCCATCGAGCCTTTGCAGTGTGTTATTCATGCAGAGGGAGCCTCGGAAAACTTTACAGCTTGGTCTTGGCCACTGGTAAGATTCTTGCTGCAGAATTTCCTGCTGGGAAGGCTGGTTCTGCTGGAGAGGAGCCAGGGTGGGCACAGCAGCAAAGCCACCCTGGCAGGGGGATGTGCAGGGTCGTGCTCGGAGCACCCGCTGCCTGCAGTGAGCTCTCCTGCCCCGTGCCAGGGACCCTCACAGGTGAGGTCCTGCTCCACGTGACCCTCTCCTTCCAGTCTCACTCCTTGCAGCACAAATACTGCTCAGGATTCACCCCTTCATCTCGAGATGGTGATGCAAGGCCAGCTTTAGCACAAAGATGGCCCAAGTGCTTTCCCAGCTAAGGGTTAGTGTGGTGGAGGGGGAGCCAATGCCACATCACCCTTGGAAACATGGTTTATATCTACACAGCCAGTTCCTGATGCTTTTCCTAAATCAGATCATCTTCTTCAGACCAAAAGTACAGAATCTGTCTTTCCCCTTCAGAAAACTTCTAGATCAGGACACAAAGATGTATTATGTGAGCTAGCTTGAGATAAATTGTTGGTTAAGGCAAATACTTGAGAACACACAAATCTAACCAGGTGGAAAATATGATTCCTATAGATCTGTTATTTTATATAGGTTGATATTCTATGTAGGTCTACTATTATAGAAACCCTTACTCCGTTTTGTGATTCCTAATGTGCCTAATTTTGCAATTCTCTGACAAGAAACATCCCCATTTGACAGACAAAGTAACTCACCAAACCCTCCCCATAGCATGAACTCAGCCTTTCCAGCTGCTAAGTGCACAGGAGTCTGGACCTGCAGCAGCTGAATCAAGTGGGCTAAGAAAATACAAATACAGACCCCCTTTCCTATCAGAGCCCACGAGGGACTCCCAAAGGCAGTGCAACCCTCACCAAATGCCTCTCTCTACAACTGGGATCAAGCTGGAGCAGCTCCAGCCACAGCTCCCATCCCACTTATGTGCAACCAAGTTACTTTGGAAAGTTTCTGGTCTCAAGAAAGCCTCTGGTTTTTAAAGCATTTTTAACCTACTGGAGTATTTTTGATTCTATAGAAGTTTCAAGTCTGAACTGTTCTAGCAAAACACCAGTTTTCCTGTTTTCCCTGAGTCTCTCCGACTCCTACCAACTTGCTTTAAGAACCTTTTCAACTGACTCATCCCCAGCTGAAATTACTTGTTGTTGCTCTTAAACAGCCATTAACATTTCAAAAAACTGTTTGAAAATCCCAAATCTCTCTTGAGTCACTTCCAAGGAATCATGGTTTGTACCATATCACACCATTCAGCAAGGCAGGGGCTGAAACAAAGATACCAATGGGCATGACCAATCTTGAAAATATCCAGCTGAGGAATAACAGCCAAATGCTGAGGAGGTTACAGCTGGGACTAGAAGCCATAGGTGAGTGTACAACTGCAACTTAAAGGCTGGTTTCTTTGCTTCAGCCCTTTTGAGCCTGCAAAGAATGAAACATTCAGTGTAGGAAAGGCAATTATTTTCCAAAATTGAAGTCATGCATCTTAGAGTGGTCTTATCTCTGGAACATGACCTTATTATGCATAACAACTCAAAATAAGAACAAATTACAGTTGTGTCCCTTGGGATCATGTCAGAGCATGGTATGTTTTGAACCGAAGCTAGTTTGAAATCAGCCACTAAGGCGTCTGTAGGAATTCTTTAAGGATTTCTTCAAATGTGGTGAATTTAAAAGCAATATTCCTTTTAACTGCTGCACTCTTCTAACCAGCTTCAGCTCATTATTTTGGCACCAGGAGATGCAAAGGGAAGGCTTCGTGCATTTCACATACTCTTGCTAAATCAATGGAGATGCCCTGCTGCTTTGGGGAGGGAGTATTTTGTTTATAAATTTAAAATGTAAAAAAAGGGTTGCTCCTCTGAGAGCCTCGTCCTCCAGTGGTGATGACAGAAGTGGGGAATAAGCAAAACAGCCCCTTCCCCAACTCTCCCCCAACACAGCAGTGAACCCCCAGGCCCTGCACAGAACTCCAAGTGAAGCCCTCAGACTCAGACCTGGTACTTGGGGAGCTGTGGGAGGGGAGCACCGAAGAAACCCCCCTTCCCGTGGCCACAATCTCCAGTTTGGGACCAGAGCATCCCTGGGAGACTTCGGGTCAGCGACCATGGGTGGAGGGCAAGTCCTCCCTCCTTCTGCTCCCTCTCTTACCTTGCTGCCATGTATTACACGCCAGGGCTTTCAGTGCAGGTTAGTAAAGATGCATTATCCATGAGCAGGGCTGGGCTGGTGCTGTTAATGGGGGGTAGGGTTACCCAGGAGCAGCAGGTAGAGCAGAGAGCTCAAATTGATCCTGGCCTTTGTTATTTGACCACCTGTACAGGGGGCTCAGAACATCCCCCCATTGCTCTGCCCTGTGGTTTGGGCTGCTCTGTTCTATCCCTGTAGGCTCCCATACCCTTTCATCAGCTTGTTTTTTACTGGGAAGTGCTGCTGAATCATTCCAAGAAATGGGTTAAGTTTGTAATTCTAATTCTAGGTCAACAGGGACCTGTTTGTTTAATGGCAAGAGATTGGTTCCATTTCAATATGGGGAGAGAAAGCAGGGAAAAGAACCTGACAATGATGCTCAAATGAGGTCGCTGGGAGCAAAACTGGTCAGGCTCTGCTGCAAACTAAACAGGAGCAATCATTTCAGTCTGAAATAGTGCTAAAGACGTAAAAGGCATTCCAAGGTTATTCTTTTTAAATTGGTGAGTTGAATTCAGCACTAGAAAAAAAAAGGGAGGTGTGAATATCACTCTTGGAGGCAAGGATTTGGGGGAGGAGATGGTTCTTTTGCCACAGTTGGGAGTGCCTTCACTTAAAAGGTTGTTTCCTCTGCTGAGGGGCACAAATGTGCTGCTAAAATAAAATGAGGAGGAAAAATTGTAAGGGGAGGGGAAGGGTTTAAGCACACGCCTTATCCTAGCCCTGGTCACAGGCATAAAAGTGTGAAAACGTGTCCCTCAAAAGCTCCAACCCAAAGGGGAAATAAAGAGAAGCCGAAGATCCCAGTGTCTTTCTCCTATCTTGACGCTGAGGAGATTGACACTCGAGGCTGGAACGCTCCGAGCTGGCAGTATTAATAAAGCTGCTTTCATTGTCAGCTTTTCAATGTCAGGTCCATCGAAGCAAGGCCCGGAACGGAGCGATTCCCTTTCCCAGCGCAGGCCCTGAGCAGCAGGCCGGGGAATGTGCCGTATGCCGGCGTTCCGGCCCACTGCCTGCCAACGGCCCGGCCGCCCCTGTGCTGCCGGAGGAGGGACGGGGGGGACTCTCCCTTCCACCCTCACACAAACTCTGCTACAGACTGGAGCTCCAATCCCCTCACGTTTGGGCAACTGAGCATTAATTACCGACTTAAGGCGGGGAAAAAGGCCGCAGCAGCAGCGATAACTTACACCTTCAATGACTACGGCATGAAAACAAAACGTTGCAGCAAAACACCATTTTCTGGGGTTTCACTTTGAGAAGAGAGGAAAAAAACAACCAGCTAACCAGGCAGACAAACAAATTATTGCAGATTAAACACAGACATAAAAACCCAAGCTTGCTTCCTCTCTCCAGATGGCAAATGGAGTATTTGTACAGCCCATTGTCACAGCGATTCTCCCCCTTGAAAGGCCATTAGAGAGCTAATGAAAAATACAAAGGCAAAGCCTGTATTTGGTAGCATCCTAAAGATCTACTGCAGTCCTCAGGCTGGGACAGCAAAAATACAGTGCTCCTGGACACCATCAGACTTCCCCACCTGCATCTCCCCCACGCTTTCTGCTGTTCTGTGGAAATGCCAGATTTGGAAGAATGGGGCAATAGGAAGGAGGCAAAGCTGCTTTCAGGAGTGGGGATTTATATGTACTGAGCTGTATTTTTCAAAGTCCAAAAATAATTAATTGTGCTTGTTACCCCTCAATAATTAGTGAAAACATCCTGCACGTCCACTTTATCTCCTGCCCTGAAGTTGAAGCAGAGCTGGGTGTGAAGTCTACTCAAGTCAGTAGGAATCTCAGCTTTTATTTCTGGACCTTAATTCCTTAAAAGAATTGGAACTGAACAGAAACCCAAATCCCAAGTAGCTTCTCATGCCCTGCTTTTTCCCCTAAAGGATTCCTGTTTCCTTAGCTTCTGCAAGAGGGAAGGGGATCAGTGGGTACAGCGTGGGAACCTGTGTACTCAGCGTTCATCACCCTGTGCTCACATTCAAGTTTTGGGGGTTTAATGAGAGTGTCACTCAAAGGAGATGTCCTGACAACCCCAAACAAGGACCTTGATCCCTTTACTGAGGTGCTTCCTGATGATGCCATGAAGAAAAATAATAAAGGTGGACAGACAGCGTAGACAACATCTGAAATTACCCCATTTAACACATCTCCCCATTTCTTTCAAGCTCTGGAGAACCAACAACCCAGCCCCCAAGCTCCAGAACAGTTTCACCCCCATGCAGCACATGTCGAGCTGTTCCCTCCTCTGCACCACACAAACCACCTCTGCACAAAGGTGACTTGAATCCACTGTGCCCAAGCACACCACGTGCCAAACACACCAATCCTCCCAGAAACACTTGCACAGAAACACCCATGAGATGGGTGATTAACTGTTTAGTGCACAGCACTGCAGATGTCTGTAGGTGGGCAGTGCCCAGGTCTTTGTGTGTTCCACATCCCTTTGGCACCCCTTGCTGCAGATGCACTGCTCAGGGTTTCATCCCACTACAGGATGGGCAGAGTCCTCCCCACTGAAGTATTAAAGCTGGCAGCTCCTCTCGCTTCTGCTGGTCAACTCATCACCCAACTGTCCCACCCAGCCAGGTGGCAATGCCCCCACTTGCAGTCCCAAAGCCACCAGCTGATGCCCAGCCCCACGGTGGCTCTCAACAAATCATGGCCCAGGCAGCCTGCACCAAAAGGATGACAGGTCATTCTGCAGCTGAGAGCCAGCATACGACCTGCTCCGGGCTCGTGCAGCCCAGAGGAACTCTGCCTTGTAGCAACTGCCAATTTTGGGCTATTTTAAGCCAATGCAACTGCTGCCCATCCCATATTATGCTGCAAAGTGAGTATGAATGATGACAGTTGATTATGTCAAGCTGCACGGTGCTGTACACGGGAGAGGGGCCTCAGCTGTGGCCCTTCCTGCCCCCTCTGCAAGATGAAATATTCCATTTTCATCCCTCTTAATTAAAGTGGGTAGCACACTTACAAGGGGGAAGCAAGAGGTTATGCTCAGCAAACAACAGTCCACTCAATTACAAGAATATGCTCCTAGGAAACCTGGAGCAGGAAAGTCAAATGTTTTCATTTATCCTCTGCTCCCTTTTATCCAGACTAGATTCTGCTTCCACCAGACAAGTCACATCTCTCTCTCTCCCCCACTCTACTTTCTCACTTACACCCACCCAGCACAGAGACCAAACCTTGCCCAGAGCACAGGCCTTGATGTAGTAAACGAGTGGATTGGCAAACACTGCCTGGAATTGTCCCAGCAAAGCAGGAGCCTGTAGCAAACAACGTGTCTGACAGGTAGCTGACCATAGTTTAATGAGGTTTCTGCTCACAAAGAGGGAATCACTGAATATGCAAAGTTTCATGGTAAAGAGCATTGCTATTCAGGAGTCACGTTTGAAGTGAGAGCTGTGTGCTGCTCTCCTTCCTACCTGTGGGTGCTTCATAACAACGTGGGGCTGGGAGACTGGGAGAATGGTTCCCATGCAGGCTGCTCTCCCCTCGCCGTGTTGCAATTCTCTTGCACAAGCTGCCAGGGCTGCTTTTCAACCACTTCTTCAGCCCCGTATCAGGATCATCTTTCATTTAAACAAAATAATAGGTTTCTAGCCAGGTTCAACAAAAAAAGCCAAGCTGAGCAGGCTCAGAAGACAAGAGGCAAATGGAATTCTCGTGTTATCAGCTTCCCAAAAATAACATTATTTTTTTAGAGGATGTTTTTCCCCCCTCTCCCAGCTCACAGGTCTCATGCACTTGAACTGGCAACACCACTCTGTTTTTTAGTCCATTTCTTTACTTTCTGCACTCACTGAAAGTAGAAAAACCCAAACTGGCTGGTTTCACATGTCGTTTCTAAGCAGATCTGAATGGAGTGGAACTGATGTCTGGGTCTGTCACCAGCCCTTTCCAAAGGATGAACTTCACTTATCTCCAGCCAGCTCCTGGAGAAACCAGTGGCCAAGACCTGATGGGACCAGCTCACACTCACACCACCCAGGTTTCTCCATAGCTCTGGGGTCTTGTCTCCACCACCCACACCACTGGCTGGGGATCTGGTGGCTGTTCCATGGGAGCTGCTGGGACAGGGAGACTGAATCTCATGGGCACAGTGGTCGTGCACACCAAGCTCCTGCCCCCAGTCCCCTGCAGAAGAGGGGGACAAGCAAAGCACCAAAACATGGAGGGGATTTTCTATGAACTGAGGGTCTAGTCAAACCAAAATGTGCTTCTCCCAGCTCCCCCGGGGTCTTTGGGAGCAATATGCATGGCTTGTATAATTTATTATCACAATCAGGATAACCTATTTGTCCTTCAAAGCATAAAAGAGCACCAACAAAAATATAATAGACAATTGAAAAACCTGTTAAACCTCAAATTTTAAGTCTGAGAGGAGGCTCTGGGGATGTCCTTTAACATCTGCACTGGAATAAGACCAGTCCACCACTCCCTGGCCAGGCCACAGAAGATGCCCCAATGCTTTGGAGAAGCCATTTGTCATTCTGGGAGGCAGCAGGAACCACACAGCCTGGCAGCCACGCCAGCCTTACCAAAACTCCCCATCCCAGCCTCTGTGGCAACAGCAGCTTTCCTTGGACCAACTGGAGCAAAGATGCAAAAAATGCCTTAAAAATGAGAAGACTATAGCAAGTGAACCTAGAGCATTACAAAGCAGAAAGCAGATACAAAATCCATTTGTTTCCTCCACTTCACACAACAGACTGTTCAGTGGCAGATGTCAAGTGTATTTATGTTGTGGGAACATTTCCAGATACTTCCTGGGGTCTCGCTAAGATCCCTGCAATTTGCCTGAGAGAAACTGTTCTTGCCAGGTTAGAAATGAGGGTTTTCACATTTACACCTCTAGTTTCCACCTTCCATGAATCATCCCATGCTGCCAGGGGCAGACAGGCAAAATCCTGCTCTGCCACAAATGTCCTTCACTGCTTTTTGCCCTCCACTCCCTGCTCTGCCATGGGGAGTGGAACCTTTGCTTTCAGCCATCAGCTCTGGGCTCTGCAGCAAGGCCAGTGTGCTCTGTGCCCGTGCAGCACCCACCATCAGCTGGTGTATCTGTTACCAAACAGCCTCCACACCTGGGCAACCAGTTTGGCATTTGCAAGGGAAAGCATTTCTTTTTTAAAAAAAAAAAAAAAAGACTGAAGCTAGTAGCAAACTTGCATTAATTAGGTTGTTTGGCAACAAAATCAGGATACAAATGCAACAGCAAAAGAGTCTTTCCTTGATATTTTCAAGTTTAAAGTTTCTGACATTTCGTTTGGAAAAAAAAAAAAAGCTCTGTTTCAAAAGATAACCATAATAAATAATTAAACAGAGGGAAACAAAAAACAGCCAGGCACTACATTCTGAGAAAAATGAAATGTTTTCCTGACCCCAAAAAGATTTTAAAAAATAAATAAATATGTATTTATCGTTTTCTTAGGGGAACCAAATTAATTGAAGACAAACTCTAGGACTAATCTTATCTCAGGAAGAGGACTCGCCCGTGAAATGAAAAGTCAGCTCTTTGCACAGTCCCTTTCTCCAGCATTTGCTGTAAGGGGGGGTCGCTTCTGCCAGCAAAGTTTTGATAAGCTACACACAGAAAGCAAATAAACAAGGCAGAGATGGACTGAGCTGACACCAACCCATATGAGAAGTCAACCAGAACCTCATCGAGTGCCAGACGGAGAAAGGAGAGATGGTGTCAGGACAGTGGCACAGGGACCCAAACCAGGAGACCTTCAGTGCCAACGTTCATCCCATCAGAACTGCCTTTTTCTTTGGCTGGCTGCTGCTCCCGAGGCTGGAGCAGGAACCAATTCCAGGGGGAAACCTTCTCCTTTCACCTCCCCCAGTACTGCTGGCAGAGCTGCTGCCTTTGTGGTAAATTAGGGATGGGGTCGAGGAGCTTGGGAGTGATTGATACTGCTTCCTGGAAGAGCAGACTTCCAGGTCATCTCTCCTACCTTGGGGCTGGCAGTTCATTATTATGCTAACAGCATGAAAGCCCCAACTCTCACTCTTTCAAACTGTAATCCTTCATTACCCACTGTCAGGAGAACCCTGGGCCCGTTTCAGTTCCTCCCACCTGCTCCCCATTTCCAGCTCTGCCTGGAAAACACTGGGCAAAACCCAGCACGAGGTCCGAGTCCCATCCTTCTGTCTGTGCTGTGGCAAGATGGGTGTTGCTGGCGGTGTGAGCACGGGGTGGGCTCCGTAGTTAGAGTTGCTGATACCCAAATCACCGTGTTTGTGTGGCTACAAAGACACATCTCCCACACACACCATCCAGGGATTTTATCCCCCCTCAGGCTCAGAAAACTGATGAGGGTGCAGTGAATGGGGGGGACTCTTGGGGCCAATTAGCAGAGATTTGGGCAGCATCCAGACGCCGCTGGGGGCTGATCACTGAAAAGCCTCTGCCTTGAATTTGCAGCCTGCCCTGCTCAGCCTGCCGTTCGCTCCCCGCACGGACGCGGGGGAACTTTGATCCAAAAGAGATTTTTCTTTATCCAGACAGCAAGGCTCGGGCACCAGCGGTGGCAGCGCGTGTTCGCAGCCAAATGGGTTCCAAGCGGCCCTGGTTGGAACGCAGAGGAAGCTCTGTGGCTGCTGCCGGGGCAACTCCTGGTGCTGCCGCCGGGACAACCCCGGGTGCTGTCGCCGGGACAACCCCGGGGGCTGCTGCCGGGACAACCCCGGGGGCTGCCGCTGTGTCAGGAAAGCCGCGCACAGGGTGGCACCGGCACCGCCGCGCTGGGCGCTCCCTTGGCCGGAGGAGAGGAACGTTAAGG
>JAOEGS010023043.1:79916-98421 GCA_025447755.1 Corythornis vintsioides
CAGGAAAGCCGCGCACAGGGTGGCACCGGCACCGCCGCGCTGGGCGCTCCCTTGGCCGGAGGAGAGGAACGTTAAGGCATCTCTGGCCCTGCCCTCGGCTCTGCCAGGGGCTCTGCCAGAGCTCTGGATCCCGGCAAGGGCACCACAGTAGCGAGCGGTTGGGTACCCGCCCTCTCCTCTGGAAAGCAGGGGATGTTCTGACACCGAATGTGGGGGGTAGTAAAGAACAGGCTGGGAGTGCTGGACCGCTGGTAAAAAGTTATGGTGCTCTCCAGGTGCTCCCCTGGAAAACCAGACGGTGTTTTTCCTCTTTGTTTTACTACTTGGAGCAGCGCTCAGGTGCTTTCTCCACCTCCAGAGCAGAAAGCATTTTTCTACAGAAGCACGATGATGTTCTCAAGGTGACAGTGTGCTCGTAGGGGCCAGGAGGGAAACAGCCATGACGAAGAGTTTGCCGTCTAGACACATATTTGACCAAAAAAGGACACTTTAACACAACCCTTAGCACAGCTTACAGACTATGGAGTTCAAATGTTCAAAGATCCTTTTAAGCATCGCAGCCCCAAAAGCCTTTTTGCCCACAGCAGACTTTGGTGTGAAGTGTGCAAGCCTCAGGGACACCCCCAAATCCTGCACTGCCCCCTCAGGCTCCACTCCACACATCCTGCCAGCCCAGCACCAATTAAGGGCCAGCTACAAAGGCTGGAGTTAACAGACACACTCCCAGCTTCAGACAGCTTCAAACCCAGTCAGACAGAAGGAACATCTGAGTTTTCACACCACGACCAGGGGAGCCACTGAGTACGTCAGCGTCAAGCGCTTCCCGAGGAGCAGGCACACAGCGACAGTTTACAGCAATCACAGCAGCCTAAAGCATAATCTGTTGTGCCAGAAACCTACTGGGAACCTCCACTTCAGCTGTTCAAAGGCATCCCTGCCGCTGCACTCCGTGTCCTGACTCATGCTAGCAGGGGTTTCACGTGAGGTGGCAGAGCTTTTATCAGCTGGAGGACCCTGCAGGGATCAACAGCTCAGCCTCACAGAGCAAACCGGTGACAATCAGTTCTGTCATTAAGGTGGAAGCGACTGATGTGGCTCCAATTGTCCTGCTCTGGGTGGAAAAGGCACTAATCCCATTATCAGTCATCTGCAAGAAACTGGATCAGCAGCCTGAATGTGTGCCCAGGTAAAGCCAGGAGCTGTCAGGTGGCAGACAGGCACATCGGGAGCAGGTCTGAGCTTCCCTGGTCACACTGATCTAACCTGGTCACAGACATGGGGCATTCATGTCTGTGATGCTTGGGTGGCTCCTAGAGCAGAAGATGTGCAGAGCTGGGGACTCATGAAAACACCTCCAGGATGACTGAAAAATCTTGTTTGGCCCAGTTACTGCTCCCTGTGACAGCTCCTTGCTGGCTCAAGCTGCTGGAAGCTGCTCACCCTGGCTCCTTCAGCAGCTCTCCAGCCCCTGGGATGCAGGAGACTTGAGCTTCTGCAGGCTGATTAAATAGACATCACCAACATTTGTCATCAGCTCCTGAAGTGCAGTTGCCCTTCAGTTGTGTTCACACTGACCCCAGGTTTCAGTGGCAGAAGCCAGCCCTCTGAGGATGGGATCACTTCTCTGAAAGTTAACAACATTTTTGGCTTAAACACCACCTCTAAAGAAATGTCAACGTCAGTGCCAGTCACATTTAACAGCAGAACACCACAAATTCCAGTTCAAAGACACTGAGTAACCTCTGCAACCCAGTGCATCCTGTACTCCTGAGGACACCCAATTGTGGTTGCTGATCCTTTTTCATTACATGCACTATAGGCAGGGCCATGTTGCCCCACAGACCACTCCTGGTGCTCCACAACGATGTGACCATTCAAATTCTGGTGGGTACAATTCCTCCTGCAGACATCCCACATGGAGCAGCCCTTTACCCCCTGCTTTGCTTCCATCAGCAGGCACCTGGGGCAGAAATGGGATGTCCCAGTCATCCTGATTTGATATGAAGAGCACCTAATGCAAGGGAAAAAAAACCCAGGCTTTGTACCCTGATCAGAAATCAACCCCAATCAAACTCCAGGACAACTCAAAAAAACCCCACTTGTTAAGATAATCAAGAACCATTCAGAAATGCATTAATCTGCATTGCCTGGTAAGGACTGGAAATGTCCCTGCCACCTTGGCCAGGCTCCCCATGCCATGGGCCCCTTTGCTCTGCCCAACCCAGCAGTGTGGCCCAGGACTCTTGAGGTTCACTGCTGGGCCAGGGCCAGCTGGGGCCTCAGGTCACCACGGCACTGGGACACAAAACTGTTGGTCCCAGGAAGCAAACAATAGGAAACCAGTCTGGCATGAGACACACCACTGAGCTTTGGGCAAACAAACACATCCTCAGTGTTCAGAACAAACTCTCTATTATAAGTATTAGGGAAGAAAAAAAAAAAAAAAAGTATTGATATTAGAATTTTCCCTCTCTTTGAAATGTACATTTTTTATTCAGCTTCCACCTAAAAGAAGTAGTAAAGTGCAGTTACTGAGTCTCTGGACTTGCTTTCTCCAGCTACCAGCAATTTCTCCACACAGCCCCTTCTCCCCTCCCTTTCCATCCAGACCAGCCCTGGCTCCCTGGGAACAAGGCATGCGAATCAGAGCAGCAGAAAATGCAATTTCTGATGACTTAAGTATGGAGACATCAAATCAAGTACGTGTGAAACTGAACAAAGTGTTACCTTGCAGAACAAAGGAAAAGAGTACAGTTCTGTTTATTTCCCTTGCCAAATTCTGCAGGCATTTCCTTCTTGGCTCACCCTTGTCACAGGTAAGCACAGGAGTGGTTTTTGCTTCCTTCTGATGGTGACAGGGCTCACACTGGCTGGGTGGGAAGGGGGACCATGTCCTGTGCCTCTGCATTGCTGCTGCTGGTTAAACCTCCTTAGGAGTCATTTCACTTCAGTCATGGTTGTTCCTCACAAGTTCCTGACCCACTCCCAGAGGCAGCTCCACCTTCCTGGGTTTTCTTATCTGAGAATTGCTCTACAGTTGGGTTTATAACCTTGACAGATAATCTCTACTGCAGAATCATCCCAGTGCTATTGTGACTTCTACCAGACTTAAAATAAATGTGATCAGGAAGGCAGAGAATAAAACCAGTGCTGCTGTGGGGTGGGAAGGTGCCAAGGCTCTCCTCCTGCCTTAGCAGCAGCAGCTTCATGGCCCAAAAATGAGAAGTCCTCTCTAGTGTGAGGATGCTTGGGGTGGCTCCTAGAGCAGAAGATGTACAGAGCTGGGGACTCATGAAAACACCTCCAGGATGACTGAAAAATCTTGTTTGGCCCAGTTACTGCTCCCTGTGACAGCTCCTTGCTGGCTCAAGCTGCTGGAAGCTGCTCACCCTGGCTCCTTCAGCAGCTCTCCAGCCCCTGGGATGCAGGAGACTTGAGCTTCTGCAGGCTGATTAAATAGACATCACTAACATTTGTCATCAGCACACTTCAGATCATGGTATTAGAGACCACACGTGGAGCAGAGGCAACAATCCAAACACGAAGCCAATGGAGAGCTAAGGAGAACTGTGGTTCCACCAATAAAAAGCATAAAACTGGAAAAAGTGTCAGAGAACAGACTTCTGTCCAAAACCATAGTGGGACCTAACTGTAAAAGGTCTGCAAAGTGTTTCAGCTGCAACATTTTCACTTAGAAGGAAAAAAAAAAAAAAAGAATTATTATTTTGCTTTTCATCAAGATGTCAGAATTAGCAGTGAGACTAAAATGACTGTTTCTCTTTCCACTCAAGGCAGCAGCAAAAGTGCCACGGTCTGACGGGTGGCAGCATCCAGAAGGGCCTCCCTGGCCCAGCTCCCCCATTACAGCTGCTTTATCAGGGAGCAGCTCTGCTAAACACTACCGACCCCCTTGGAAGCGGCCAGCTTGGGAAAGGAGTGACACCATCATTCTGGGACGATGCCAAGCAGAGAAACGTGTATCCTGGGCAGGATCACTGAGGAGAGTGGATGTCCCAGGAGCTCCCGGCAGGCGGCTGGGGCTCCCGGTGCCCCTGGTGGGGTCTGGCTCGCCAGAAGGAGCGGTCAGGTCCCGCTGAGGCTCCTGCAGCCCCGGGCGCTGGCACTAATGAAGCCGCCCGGCCCTCATTCCCTTTCTCTTTTCTTTTCCCAGGTTGGAGCACCCCATCCCACCAGAATGCACTTGAAAGAACAAGATACTTCCTTTGTAGCAGGAAACAAATGATGATTAATGTGTTAGTTGTAATTAATCTGCGATGACAGATTAGCGGAGCAGTGGCAGCGGCTTTCGCTGCTGCGGGAGCCAGCGCTGATAGGACAGCTGGCGAGAGGGGACACCAAATTCAATTTGCTCCTCATTTGCATACATATGACAACCATCTGTGCTAATAGCACTGCAATGTCTCTATTAGGCTCTCTTCTGGTGTGCCAGCTCACCTAGACTCCAATTAGGCCTTTAAGCGAGAAAGCTTAAAGCATAAACATTTGCAGAGGGGAAGGGGCGGCTCCCGGAGCCCCTGGGCACGGCCTTGGCCTTCCTGCTGCCGGCTGAGGCCTCTGCAGGGCCGCAGCGGAGCGGCTCTGCTGCCCTTCAGCACCTGGGAATGAGATGCCGAGCGCAACCGCCAGCCTAACGCCAGCCCCGTGTTATCCTGAAATGCCTTGAGCCACGGGGGAAAAACCCAAAGGAGCTGCAGAAGCTGATGGAGCCACTGCAATGGGCAAGAAGCCCTGAGCAGGGAGGGTGAGCGTCTGCCCTGCCTCTGCACCCCCATCGGGGAGCTCTCGGGATGGAAGCACCAGAGCGTACCCCCGGGGGTGAAAGAAGCCAGGCTGCCTGCGGCCAGGGGGGGTCACTCCAGCAAAGGTTGTCCCCTGCCCAGGTTTCACCTGACACCACCCTTAGCAGCTGCCACCACGGCAGAGGCACATCTGGCTCCAGCTGCGAGGCTGCCACGGGCGTTTGTTCCCAGCGGCCGTTTCCCTTTGTACGTGCATCTCAAAAATAGCAGTCCCAGGCTCCCCTGAAAGCAAATTAGGGAACAAGTTAATTAATGAGCTGGCTCACCTACCCAGTTCTTCCTGTTCTTCCCATCAAGGTGATCTCTGCAAGCTCGAGGTTGTTTCTTGTTTCCCAGCTCACATACCTCAGTCCCCCCAGAGCATTCAATGCACTGAGAGCACAGGGAAGGACTGGGCAGGAGAAAGGTCTGGGCAGCAGCAGGAGCCACTGTAACCCCACCAGGGTTAGTTGTAATTTGTTAGTTGTGACCCCACCAGGGGTTATGGGGATGCAGCAGTGCCTGCAGCCAACCTCCAGACACAGTGTAGGGCCCTTCAGTGTGACCAACTGGAAACCAGTGACAGTGTGAAGCATCAGCCACTACTTCTCCAGCTATCCAAACTGGTACCTCCACACGATGCAGTGCTGCAAGAGCTTCTTCTGCAGCCTAACCAGGAATCAAGCCTAAATCCTGCATCCCAGGCACTGGGTTAGCCCTGCTGCAACCACACTGCTCCTGGCACAGGTACATGAAGAGCCACCTAAAGCACCCATGGGTCAGCTCAGGAGTTGTCACCACAGACTGGACTGCCTCTGGGCTGCTTGCCCCCCTTTGCTCTTTCCCATTCCTGCAGCACGACCTTTGCAAGACATTTTCTTGGCCAGGTAGAAGAATCAAGAGCCCCCATCCAGGTACTGCTGCCCTTCTGTTTGATCCAGGGATCCCTGGGCAGTAGGTGACCTGCTATGTTTCTTGCCCACAGCACATTAGGCATCCTACCAGCAATGTCTTCAACACCAAATATTTTTAAATTGTGGCTATTTAATTTGATTTTGTTGGGGTTTTTTTTGTTGTTGTTGTTTGGAGGTTTGTGTTTGGGGTTTGTGTTTTGTCTGTTGTTTTGAGGTTTCTGTTTGGGGTTTGTGTTGTCTGTTGTTTTGGTGTTTGTGTTTTCTTTGGGGGGGGCGGGCTGGAGGAGAACAGGTGGGTGGAGCTTGGTTTGTACTGATGGAAAAATACATTTCCCTTGTAAATTTCAATGGGTTCAAGGATAAAGGACAACCCATTAATGTGCCCATGTTTCCATGGGGCACCCAAGGCTGTGCAGACTGTTTGGAGACTGCCTCTGCTCCATCTCCTGGCCTGGGATGCCAGACTGAGAGGGGATCTGTGTGCCCCATCCCTGGAAACATTCCAGGTCAGTTTGACAGGGCTCTGAGCTCCAAGATCTCTGCTCACTGCAGGGAAGGTTGGACTACATGACCTTTAAAGGTCCCTTCCCACTCAAACCATTCTAGGATTCTCTGCAGTGCTCAGCTGGGACATCACATCTCTGCCTGGACCCTGCCAAGCCTCCCCGGCAGCTCACAGCTGGAAGGTTCATCTGTGTGCACAGCTCTGGATGAGCATGTGAAGGGCTCTGCAGCACTAGCTGGGCTTCATTAACCAAATGCAGAGCAATCTAAAGAATCTCACTTCACTTTAAAACTGCCTGGACTGTTATTTACTTCTGACATCCAGCAGGGACACAGGGCCCGGCCCCTGCTTGACATCCAGCTCCACAGGAATGGCTGGAGTTTTAACAAGAGCCTTTTGCAAAACTCTTCTGCCCATGGAATTGCCCTCTGAGGATGGCTGCAGGCAACACCAAACACTTCACCTATGGTGAAGCTCCAGGAGCAGTGGGCAGCTGAGTCTGGGCAGAGGTGCAGGCTGGTCTCTGCCAGCCACTGCCCTGCCATAAATCTCACCCTATGTCCCTGTGCAGGGCTCACTGAGCCCGGAGAGCTGGGCTAGCCAACGTGCCAGAGCCCACCAGTTCTGGAGGCAGGACAAGGAGGGTCCTGCAGCCCTGGGGTCAGCTCTCCCACAGCTGGGGGAGCAGAGCAGGTGGGAGAAGCATCAGGTGCCTTTGCAGCAAAGGCTCAGATTAATGATTTGAGCAGTGTCTGGCACTACCTGGCTCCCCCCAAGATGCAGGGGTTGTTGGGAGACCTGGCTGCTGCCACAACCAGTGCCCACCAGCACAGACACTTGCCCAGAAACAACCTGACCAACCCAGCAACACTGAGCAGCCCCCCGGGATCCTGTTACTGAAGAAGTGTCATTGGCAAAAGGGGCAAAGGAGCGTGCCCAGCAGGAGCAGCCCCACGATGCCATGGAGAGCATTCCCTGAGGCTTTCCTGGCACTGCTGCTTTTCAGAGACATGAGCTCAAACCCATTTCTGAGACCACACCCCAAAGCCAAGCAGAAGTTCATTCACAGGGGCCCCCCACGGGTGCAGGCAGAGGTCAGGTATGCCAGGCCATACATGGCTGTTGGGAGGGAAACTCCTACTGTGTTTAGGGAAAACTCTTCCCCAAGCCAGGCTCCTGGTTGTGCAAGGCAGGGGCTGGTGGCTGTGCTCTGGACACACACAGCACGTACTCTGCCTTACTGTAAGGCAGGGGAACAATGAAATAAGCCTTGCAAAGCTTAATTTAAACCCACACAAACCAAACCATGTACACACCTACCCCGTTTCCATCAATTAATGTGGGCCAGAAGTTTACAGAGCAAACAGAACAGGAGGATACTGTAATTGTTCCAAACCCAGGTATTAAATAAAGCCAAAACTTCAGACGTATGGCAGCACTTTAATGAGTCCAGAGAGAATCAGATGTGAAAACAGACAATTAAAATCTCCAGACCACCTGAACTCTGCACTCCAGTGATACCCGACCTGGTACAACCACCATCGAGGCACATTCCTCCCCACGGAGGCCAACAGGTTAAATATTCCTTGTCTTGTGCCCACTTAAGTCATGGAGATTTTATCCTGAAAGAAGAAACCCTTGCTCTCCATTGGCACACCCACAGTGTTTATATTGGTTTATCAATGTTGAAGTAAAAGCTTTATATTTTGCTTTTGGAAAAAAAAAAAAAAGCAAATAGCAGAGGTTCAAGTTTAAAGGAAGAAAACTTCCATTACATGCTTTTGATATAAAGAAACCCCAACAATATTTCCCAAGCACGGTGCCTGCTATCTACACTATCTAGACAGACTGATAGCATTTCCAGCTAAAAACAACTGCACAGTTTCCTGACCTGACAGTATTAGCATGACATGATTTATATTTTTGGCCACTTTTTTTTCTCCTATTATTGATCCAGATCATTAACTATTAGAACATTAATTAACAATGTCATCTTGTAACTCAAAAAAGACCCAATAATGTAACAATCCTGTGCATCTGGTATATGTTAGTTGATTAGTTCACAGGAAATTTGAACGTTTCTTAAAAAAAGAAAGAAAAATATTTAGGCTCAAGGACCAGGAGCAATGGAGAAGCTGCCACATGCCCTCCTCTGCTGTGCTGGCATGTGCTGGGCTCCCAGCAGGCTGCAGCTGCAGCTCCTGCACAGCAGGTAACTCACAGGAGAACACTGCAAAAAAACAACATCATATATTTTCTCTGATAAATCCTCAGAACACATGACTTGAACTTCAGACTGTAGACTCTTTTGGGACCCCAGACCCACACCCTGCCTTTCTGCATCCCTTCCCAGCAAGGCAGCCCAGAGCAGAGCACCCAGCACACGCAATCAGAAGCAGCAAATTTCCCCTGGGCCATCCACTGCATGATGGGCCCTGGGCCATCCACTGACTCCATAGTGGGGATGGGACCTGGCTTAGCCCCTCCATCACTGGATCATGGCATTGTCCTCTTTGGAAGAGACCTGTAAGATGCCCAAGTCCAACCGTTAGCCCAGCACTGCCAAGGCACCACTAAACCATGTCCCTCAGCACCACATCTGCTTGCCTTCTGCAGGGATGGGGACTCCACCACTGCCCTGGGCAGCCTGGGCCGGGCCTGGACAACCCGTTAACTATTAGGAAAAATATCTTCCCCTAATCTAACCTCACTCCAGCTCTGGCCAGGCAGGCACCTGCCACACCTACATGGGCCAAATTGCAGCTTTTTTTTGTTTTCTTTTAATCTTATCAGAAGCAAAGGCTGCTCTGGGGGCTCAGCTGGTGCAAAAACAAAGGACCAACCTTTCCTCTCAGCCTTTTTTTTGCACACATGAGTACAAATCACAGCTACACAGCTGAGAGCCTGCAGCCAGGCAAGGTGGGTGCTGCCAGGATTAAAACCCCACTAAGCACTGCCAGGTTTGCTCATGCCCAGCCCCCCGTGTCCCCACTGTGGCTGGGTGAGCAGCTCCACTCCAAACCCTGCCCTCAGCAGAGCCAGTCACCCAGTTAACCAGGCCCTCCTGCTGGTGAGCTGGTCCCACAATTAATAGAAGATGTCAAGCTCTTAAGGGGTGAGTTATGTGTATGGGAAGGAAGATTGAAATGATAAATAATGCAGTGGCACTTCGGAAGGAGACGGCAGCTCTGACTTGTGAGGAACATGCTAATTACTGCTCGCCAGGGACACTCCCTCATCCCACCAGCCCTGGTGCATCTTGATGCTGTTAAGCACGGCTGTCTGCTGCTTTAATCAGCAGCAGCTCCACACTGTCACTAACACTTCCAAGCCAAACAGTGAATAAATGTTGACAAAATACTGCCTGACACTCGCCTTCAAAAGCTGTGAAGTTCCTTGTTTGTCTCTTTGCTTGCCAGGGACAAACTCCTGTGAACCCTGGCAGACCTGGCTCTCCAGGGTGACAGTCAGCAGGCCCAGGGCACCCACAGCAGGAGGGAGGGGTTGGGGGGTTTGACAATGCCCTCTTGTGAAAAAAAAAATAAAATTAAATAGAAATAATCAAAGTTATCTCTTCCCCCTGCCCAGGAGGAAGGGAACATTCAGCCCAGATCTGGGAGACAGTGGTGACTTCAACTCCAGGCTCCAACTTTCCCCATGGTCTTGCCCGAGTCATTTTTGCTCCTTGCACAAAAATTACACCATGCACAGGAGGTCCTTCAAAAGATAATTCCCCCTTTTTTTTTTTTTTTTTTTTTTTTTTTTTTTTTTTTTTTTATCCCCAAGGAATGCTGCCACATCAAAGAGCAGCTAAAATAATTGCCAGGCACCAAATGATTCATGTCTCCCAGGACCGTCCCCCACGTCCAGGACGAGGCAGCCTCTGTGGTAGGTCCCGTGCAGATGTCTCTGCCCCTGTGATTACAGAGCCTAATTGCAGCCCAGAGGCTTGCCCAGACACACACTGTGCTTCCAGGAGATGGGGCAAATCTGCTCCTGGGGGAATGGCAGAGGAATTCAGTGTGGTTTTATCACTGCAATGAGCAACCCAGTGTGCTGAGGAAGAACTGGGCAAGGTCTGCCCACGAGGCTGGGACCTGCTGGGGGGTCAGGGTGAGCAGAGCTGACACTGCACCAACCCTTCTGCAAGGGAATGCAGCCCAGTGCCCACACCCAGCCCAGTACTGGCCCCTCCAGCCCAAATCTCCTTCCCTCTCAATCTGGGGAGGGCTTTTTAGCAAACAGCTATGAGCTGGGATGGGATGTGGGCTGTCATCTCCAGGGTGACATGTTCCAGACCCTGAACCATGAGCGTTTCTGCAAACAAATCAGAAATTCCCCACTGTGCTGGTCTCACTCTGCTCATGACCTTGCAGAAAAATCCCACCCATGCTCATTTTAAGAGCCCATGTCCCTAATCTCACCCTTTAGCAACCTCAACCTCCTTCAGTGCTGCATCATAGAATAGTCTGGGTTGGAAGATCATCCAGTTCCAACCCCTCTGCCATGGGCAGGGACAGCTCCCACCAGACCAGGTCACTCAAAGCCCCATCCAAAATGGCCTTGAACACATCTAGTGAGGGAACATCCACAGCTTCCCTGAGCAACTTGCATCAGTGTCTCACCCTCACTAATTTTTCCTTATTTCTAATCTAAATCTTCCTCTTCCAGTTTGAGGCCATTACCTCTCATCCTGTCACTACAAACCCTTGTGAAAAGGCCCTCCCCAGCTTCCAGTAGGCCCCCTTCAGACACTGGAAGGCTGCAATAAGGCCTCTCCTTCAACTTACTGTGCAATGCCACAACCAGTTCTGGATATTAATTACAACACATTCTAGTATTTGCTGCTTTTAAAACTTCAGATGCTGCATTCACTGATTTGCACAAGAGCATTATCTTATTTAAAAGGGAATTACACATTCCTGTCTCTTGTGGTTTGAAAGAGCACCCAGAGGAAATGAGCACATCCTAAATGCTGAGAAACCAGGCAGTAAATGCAAACCCACAAACTTGGGGTCTAAAAATACGTGTCTTAATTTCGAAGCCAACCTCAGGAGTTTTCAAGCTGACTCAGGGCTCTCTCACCTACTGCCTTTTCCCTTTCCCAGGCAGGAGCACAGCAACACTCTCCCCTTTCTCAGGAGATGTCACTTTAGCTTTTGCTGTTTCCAGTTAGTTCCAAGGTGGGGGTGACAGTGCTGCCCCTCCCATACACAGCAGCCCCACACTATACACTTGCCTGCATCATTTCACCAGTTCCTACAGCAGGTCAATCTATTGCCTGCCTTGGTTTCAATCTCATTTCTTTTTACTCAGTCCTCCCTATTTCACAGTCTCTGGGTACCTGCTTTTATCCTTGTAATAAATTAATCTTCGGTGCCATTTCTCCATCTTATATCACTCTGAGACACTGAGCTCCATCCCTTCCCAACTCTGCTCCTCTCCCTTCTGATGCTCTTCTGAGCTTTTAGTCACTTGCACTCAAACCTTTAGTCCCAACTTTCATTTTTTAAAGTGGTTTATGACTTCTTCAATTTAGGAAGACGTTACTGAATGAGGCTGGAGTTTGTCTTGTCAGCTTTTCCAGCAAGGTTATAAATCTGCTTGTGAAACATGAATCTGATGAGAGGTTTGAGGAGTAACAGCCCTTTACTCCTAACAGGCTGCAGATGCCCATGCCTCTGGATCCCAAATGAGATCTATTTTAAATAGAATTTATTTTCTCTGGAATGCATAACAGGTGGGGATGCTACAAGACATCTTCAAGGGCAGCAAGTGAGCTGTGCCCAGAGGCAAAGTGCAGCCAGCACTTTGCTGGTGAAGATGATACTCTTAAACCCATGCAACCTTAAATCCCATTATCTTGTTTTCTCATGAAAAGCATGCCTTCTGTCCAATACAGGAACATGGTTCAGAGTGGTCAAATATCATCCAGGGACTGGATGAATCCCATGAAACTCTCCAACCTGCTGCCTCCACCACAAAGCCTCTGGCAGAAGGCACAAGGACCCATCCCATAGCAGGGCAGACCTGTGAAGTAACCCTCCAACACATGGTAACAGTTACCCAGGGTTTAGACAGAATGTGCTGACAAGTTCAGATTTCATCCAAAACCTCTTAATGGGTAGTAACATCCATGTAGCAACAGGACAGGGGACCCCATGCTGGAACCTGTCCTTGCCATGGGTAGGATGCACTGGAAATTACCTGTAAATAGTCCCTTGGCAACCATTTTTGATGCTGAAAACAAAAGCCCTGCAGTTTACCACATAGCCAGAGCTCATGGGTCAGGCAGCAGCATGCAACTTGCCTGTGAAGCTGAGCTGTTCTCAGTGTTGATTTATACACTGAGCAACAGGCCATTCATTATCTGGCCCAGTCCCACCACTGCATCCCCAGCTGGATGTGGCCACACTCAGCAGCAGGGATTGTCATCATCCCACTGCAGCATCACCCACTGCCAGCACCTCAACAAAACCCCAAGTGCTTCCCAGCACTGCACTGGGAGCCCAGCCTGCATCTCATGCACCTCAGCACCTCTCTGTAACCATGTATGAAAGTTAGAGAACGAAACGCATATTTGTTATATTATACAATTAAGCACCAGAAACTGACCAGCCAAAGCCTTTCCACTGTGCTCTTACTACCCTTACAAAACCCAGGATCTAAAGAGTATATTCTTCAGCCCCACCTACTGGCACTGTATCTATCAGCTCTTTGCATATGCAGCAGTAAAACATCTCCACACGTACAGACCTGGCTCTCCCCAAAAAAGCACCCTACATCTGAGACACCCCTAGAACATCACAGCTGGATGAGGGAAGCCCAGAGAGGAGCATTCACAGCTCTCCCCATTAAACCATGTCGCCATGAGCTTTATGGAGAAGGAACATGGACAAGAGCCATAAGTTAAGCAGGCACATAAAGAAAGAATAACCTTTGGACAAGCTTTTCCTGAAAACGCAGCATTTCCTTGGAACCGAGTCCAGTGGGGAGAGTTATTATGGGAAGATTTACTTCCACTGGGATGCCAGGCTTTTAATATCACCCTTTTAAATAACACACATTTAAAAAGGTTATTTTACTGTGAGAAAAGGTTAACGTTGTTAGTTCTCTCCTGCCTATCCCGGATCAAGTGCCTCAGACAGCCCCCAGTAGCAGAGATGAATGTGGCACTACCTGGCTCGGGCACGGCGCTCAGATGGTGGCACTGGCTGCAGGCCAGAGGGGGGAGCCAAGATGGGTTGTCTTGCTGCACACTTTCCTCTTGGAGAGGTCCTGCTTAAGAGGGTCAGCTTGGCTGCTGGTTCAGGTATTAGCTCTTCTGATTTGACCATCTCCCATCTTGCACTTCACTGCAAGAGAAGCACAAACTGTGCATCAGCTGCTGCCTGTTGGGAGGTGCTCACCAGGGGCCCCAGCCCACCTGCAGTTCACCAACCTGCTTTGCCCCCTCCTCTCCCAGCTAAGCAGCTGGGGGTTTACAGAAAGATCTGCAAGAACTCCACCAGCTAAATGCCTCAGATGTTCACAGACCATGGTGCCTATTGCTGCAGAATCTAAAATCTTTGATAAACTGTGGTGTGAAGTCACAAGGGTTTATTACTGACACCCAGCAGAGATAAGGTTAAGAGCACACCCTGGGAACAGAGCATGGCTTGACACTTTGCTGCATGGTTGGGCATGTCCTCAAGAGATTGTATTGTGCAGGTCACATCAAATCCCATTCCTTTCCTTACACTTTCCCAGTCACCTCATCCAATCCAACCACTCTTGTCACCTTCTGGTTTCAGTTTATTACCAGCTTGGTCACTGGTTCAGTAGTGCTGCCAATTTAGCCCCGACTGTTGGATATTGAGGGTTATTAGAGCAGCTGGCAGGTCTATCAATCCATCAACCATGTCCCTCCAGACCATTTTTCTTCTCTCTTGGTCCTGACACCAAGCAAAGGGAGGGAGTGCAGTGGGGTGAGGCAGCCACTGAATTACAGAATTGCTATGGTTAGAAAAGACCTTTAAGATCAAGTCCAACCATTACCTAACTCTACCAGGGCCACTTTTACATCAGATCCTTAAGCACCATGTCTATCCCCAACCCCATTTGAGTCTAAAGGCCTTTCAATGTGCCCTGCTAGCTCTTGCTCCAGGGTCCTTTTCCACTCTTGACACAGGCATTCCCCATCTGTTGGCAGCAGGGCTGGTGTCTTGTAAAGAAGCTTATGGTTAAAATAAAACCGAAGTTCTACCTGTGGCACCAGCCTCTGAGACACAGGTGTTACTCAGGTGAGTTTTCCCATTCCTTCCAGTATTCTTCCTGCCACTGAAGGGACTGAGGAAAGCAGCACCTGAGCTCCTGATCCTTCACCAACTGCCCCAGGACCCTGAAGTACTTTTAAATTGCTCTTGAACTTCTGTCCACAAGCTCATGGCTGCCAACCTGCATAACCAGCAGCAGGTAATGATCAGAGGGCCAAACCAGACCAGGGAGTTTCCTGGTGATGTCTCTAAACGGGGCCCCAGGGAGGCAGCACTGCCCTGTGGGATGGCTCCAGCACACAGGGCTTCTGTTCCCACCAGAAGACAATCAGCTATGACAATGACCTTTTTTTCCTCCACACAAGCTGCCCTTCTGCGTGGGGCTGGCTGACCCATCCCAGGCCCCCTGCGTGGACCTTCATCTGCAACTTTGTTTGCCTGGCTTCCAGTTCCAGAGCCCCAAACCTGCTGTGTAAGGGCAACTGGGAAGGTGTGGGAGGCTGGGACGGGATTCACCTGCCTCTCTGAGCAGGCACCTGTTTCCAAACCCCCCCTTCTTCTTGTGGAGCCTCCAGTTGCTGCCTTGGCCCCAGGCTGTGGCTGCTCCCACCCATCTCCCTCACACTCCCTGATGCTCCTGAACCTTCCCAGCTCCAGGCTGAGCAGATCCTTCCCCTGCTCACCCGCACACAGGGGATCTCTGCTCCCTCCAGTAGCGGGGCCAGGCCCAGGAGCTGCCTGCAGCCGAGACCTGCCCGGCCACAGGTCGCAGCGGGAGCTCTGTCCCCGCAGTCGGCCGAGCAGCGACCATGGCCAGCTCCTCTTCTGGGAAGGCAACGACGGCTGGTGGAGTTCGCCTCAGCCCAGGAAGGGGGTCCAGCTCCCCCGAGCTGAGCTCCTCTCTGGCACTGCCGGAGCTCCCAGCGCTGCCCCAGGCCCCGAGGCCGCGCCCCGGCTGCTGTTCCCGCTCCGCGCTCGGGGGCTGCGCTCCGGAGCCAGCGCTGCCCCAGAAGGGGATCCTCAGCACTCCCGAGGGGCTGCTTTACGAGGGGGAGAGCGGTCTGGGCGAGTGCCCATGGGCTCGTTAACACCTCATTCGGATCTGCCGCTGGCCGGGCCGCTCCGCCTCAGCACTGCCGGCCCCGCCGCAAGGGGAGCCGCTGTCCCCGGAGCCGCTTTCTGCCCTTTCCGCCCTTTCCTCCCTCTCCCGCCTTTCCGAAGCTCCGAGGTGAGCTCCCCGATGGCCCTTTGGCCCTTTTCACTGCGACCCCCTTCCCCAGGGCGGACTGGACTACATTGGAGCCGGCCTCGGGGAGCCAGGGATGCCCCACAGGAGGGGCTGAGTGCTGCAGAAACAGGAGCAGGGCAGAGGGAGATGAGAAAACGGGGGTTCCCAACCTTCCTTCCCCGCTCACTGTAGTGGGCAAGGGCCCCAGCAGCAGGAAGGACACACTGCAAGCCTGCAACCAGCACAAGGTACCCCCAAGAGGTCCATTTGGACCCAGCAGATGCAGGGCACAAAGGCTCACCTTGTAAAATGACAGCCTTCATCAAACAAGCAGCTCCTGATACCATACTGCACCAGAGAACAGCAGAAGAAGCTACAGGGATACCTGCCACATCTTCAGAAATTCAGGTGACAACCAGGCAGGTTTCTGGAGCACCTACAAGCAGCAATACCTACAGAAAGTGCATCAATCAGAAGCTTAGTTGAGAAAGACTTGTAGAGTAATAATGCTTACAAGTTGTACAGGCTTAACTACATTCCACAGAAGCACTTAAATAATACAGAATTGAGAAAATAAAAACTAGAAGAGCTCATAACAGATCTAAGGCTAACACCCCCAAAAGGAGGGGTGGCCTTGGCTTTAATAGCTGCAGGTACTTCTCTGCCCCCAGTTGAGACCCTTCAGCAAGCCCTCTAGAAAAGTCCCAGGCAGGTCTAGGTCTCTTCTGCTCTGGGAACCTCAGAAGAAATACCAAGGTGTTCTTTTCCTCAGCAATTGCTACGTTTTGGCTCTAAAAAAAATTGTTGTAAATTGGTACAATGTATTTAATATGTGCTAACATTTCTAATGCACACCAGGAGTTTGTCTCCAAGGTCTGCCTAAAGCCACTCTCACCTGCTCAAGGTTTGCAGTAGATGTGCCTGAGTTGAAGATATCACTGTAGTGACTTGTAACATGACCTGTTGCAGTCTCAGATGGTTTCTGGGCCCTACTGCTGCTTGCAAAGCACAGCTGGTGCTCCCAGGATGAAAGAGAATTAGATTCTGAGGTAAACAGCCCAGGAAGCTGCTTATGTTGATGGACAGGAGGAACTGAGATAATAATTGATACTTAAAGAGAGAAAAGCTAAAAAATAGAGGTGGATGTGCCTCTCCAAGAACACGAGCAAGCAGGGAAACTGGACTTTGCTGCTTACTATAGAATGAAGTGATAAAAGGAAACCTGCTTTAGAACAGCAAAATATTGGGGGGGGGAAAAAAAGATGCTTTCCTACAAGATGGTGTTCCCAGCTTATGCCATAAACACAAACTATTTTCTAGGTTCATACCACCAGGGTTAAGGCTGGTGCCTGCTGGTGGAAGGTTCACCAAGCTGCAGCAGCTTGAGGCCCAAGCAGTGCTGGGGCTAAACCCTCATGAGTCACCAAAACCCAGCCTTTGGCACTGGCTGTACAAACCTGTATTTGCTACTGTGCACCACCCCTTTGCCCTGAAATCCTGCAAGGTGCTGACCAGCTCCATGGAGAAGCCTCTGCTTGGCCAAGCCCTGGTGCCTCTGTTGGGGGACCGTGGCCATGCTCTGACAGGAGGATTTCAGGTGAGTCTGGGGGGATATCTCCAGTGTGGAAAGCTGTAGCTGTGAGCTGTCTTAGCTCTACTGCTAGTTAGCTAATGAGTCTCCTGCCTAAATCATTAGCTCTGTCTGCTCCCTGTTAACCTTTCTCCTGGTCTCATCAAGAGATATGAGGCAGCATGCATCACACTGAAGGGGAAGGTCTATCATTTCATTTTTTGATTTACTGACGATCTAACCCGCAGTGCTTTCTGGGACGAAGCTTTTCCCCACTATAACCCTACTGTCTTTGGCAATATTACAGCTGGGAAAAATTTATCTTACTTAGAGGAAAAAGGTGGCCTAGGGAGGAAGGGAGGGAAGGACTTGCTGATTCCAGCCCTGGGATTAGATTTCTTCAAGCAGGAGAAATTGATAGATGGTGGATTTACAAGGGATCCGCTGGGAACGGCGCAGTCAGCTCTGTGGTGTGGTTTGCAACCTGCAATCCCAGCACATTCTGCAGCTCGTCTGTGGTTTAATCCAAATCTCATTTGCTCCAGAAGGAACTTTTCTCTGCGTTTGGACTTGCACACAGTGGCAGCATGTGTACCTGTAAGCTCCCAGCTGATGAGCAAAGGGAAAGACTTTCTTGACTGAAATGTGTAATTGGGAAGTATTATGGTAGTTGCTGTTTTGATTTCCTTTATCCAGGGTTGCAGCCCAGTGTCCAGCCACTGCTCGGTGCTGCTGCTGTGCTGTAGCTGCTAAGGTTGGCTTGAAGCTGTAGTGAGAAACTGGTAGTGACAAAAGAAGGGTTTTCTGTGGCACGTTTTTGCTCTGGGGTACCCATGTGGATGACAGTCACACAGAAGGACCAGAGGCACAGAGCAGAGTCACACAAGATACCTGGGTGCAAAGCAGGGAACTGACTCTGAGGTATCTGCTCCATGGTTCTGCAACCTGCCAGAGCAGGAAAGGACTACCCTTAGTAGAAAATCTTTCAAGATCTTAGAGTTGTTCTGCAGAGTCTGCTTATCTCAGCTAATTTCCAAAGGTGTATCTTGTAGTGTTCCAGTTATGCCCTAAAACCATCTGGTTCAATAAGGGGGGGGGGCTAGAGCACAAGTCCTATGAGGAGCAGCTGAGGGAGCTGGGGTTGTTTAGTCTGGAAAGAGGAGGCTGAGGGGAGACCCTATTGTTCTCAGCAACTACCTGACAGGAGGCTGAGGCAAGGAGGGGACACTCTTCT
>JAOEGS010023043.1:98521-109413 GCA_025447755.1 Corythornis vintsioides
GAGGAGGCTGAGGGGAGACCCTATTGTTCTCAGCAACTACCTGACAGGAGGCTGAGGCAAGGAGGGGACACTCTTCTCCTGGTGGCATGTAACAGCTGCAAGCTGTGCCAGGGAAGGTTAAGGCTGGATATTAGGAAACATTTTTTCACTGAAAGGGTTGTCAAACATTGGAATGGTCTGCCCAGGGCAGTGGTGGAGTCACCATCCCTTGGAGGCATTGAAATGGTGTGTGGACCTGGTGCTCAGGGACATGGTTTAGTGGTGAGCTTGCAGTGCTTCGTCAAAGGTTGGGCTAGGTGATCTTCAAGGTCTCTTCCAGCCAAAGACATTCTGTGAATAGCTAAGCTGTGGTCAGATACTTCAGACTGGTTAAGCTGTTCACTGGCAGAAATCAGCACATCTCCTTTACATCACTCACCCTTTTTTGTGATGTTTCTCTTGTTTCCCTTTCCAAACCCTGTAGCTTCAGCCTGGACCTGTATTCATAACTCTAGTGCCCAGTAAATCTTTTGCTGTATCTTTTGCCTTGATTAAAAGCTGCCTGTAGCAATAGTCTGAGCAAAGGGTTATGGAAAGGTATCCCTGTGCTGTCAGTTGTTGTCCAAGGTGTTCTTTGTGTAGTAGGTTCCCACCTGAAAGACCAGGTTTGGGGATGGTCACATAAACCCCAACTTCTTTTTCCCCTTGCTCCATGGCCAGCATCACTGGGGGGTTTGCACCCCTGAGACCAGCATTACTAGATGTGGCTGCAACATATGATGTGGCTACACCTCACGAATGAGGTGTTCCTGTTTGCCTTCCATGGTAATTGGGCTTTCTCCATCTCTTTATCTGCCCAGGAGAGCTCTGCCTTCCAGGGATGAGGCTGTAAGGAGCAGAAGAGAGATTCAGTCAGGGCTGTGGAGATCAGTGATCCCAGGCTGATGGGCATACGTTGTGCAGGTGCTCAGCTGCAAGCCTGTAGGGCCTTGCTGAAGGGTGGTTTCCCCAGTGTGACAGGGCTGTCTGCAGTCTCAGAGCCAGAAGATTACTGTTGTTGTGTTTAGTTGTTTTAAATTTACAAACTCTATGCTGGGGGGGATTTGAATGACTTCAACACATCGTGTGGAAGGTCCTGGTGTGGCAGGAGAGGTGTAACTCTTGTTATTTCTCCACCTAATTTTTTCTTACTGTTTAAATGCACAAACACAACATTACCCTAAAATGGATAATTTTGAGGACTAATTTCTAATTCAAGAGGCTTTGGGGTCAGATAGTCACAAGGAGATGCTCAGTCCTTTCTGGCCAGGGTATCCTGTTCACCTACAGCTAGCCTGTCTTCAAACAGCTAAGTGATGCCAGATCAGTTAAAGGAGGAAAGATCCAGACTTCTAACCACATTACCTTGGCATCTCCAAGAGCAGATGGGGTATGATCTACCTTGTGCAACGATGTCTTTGTTCAGTAGCCAAAAGGTTTTTCTATCCCTGGTCAGTAAGGTCCAATGTGGAGTTCATAAGGCTTTTTGGTTGTCTGAAGCTCTCAGCTCACTAGGGTCCTGAGGTCCTGGAGTTATGTATCTCAGCTTTTCCTAATTCTCCTAGTAGGAGAGAAAGCTAAAAGGGGTGCTGAGTGCTGCTTGGAAGAAGACAACCAACCTGCTCCCACATTTGTCCCAATTTAGAAGTACCAGTTATGTCTGGGCCTGGCTCTGGGGTCATGTTGGACAGAGGGTCTTCACCCACACTTAGTAGAGTCAAGCTTTTGAGTTGCACTTGAGGCCATCACCTGATTTATTACTGGGTTATAAAAATCCACCTACCGCAGTGTCTGGCAGGGCTGTGTGCTGCTGAGGTCAGCAAGTCAAATCCAGGGTCTGGGTTTGAAGAGGTTGGTAAAGAATAAGATTCATAACTGTTGTAATTACACAGACTAGCAGTGGGGTGATTAAGTTCTCCACCTGGAAAGCAGAGCTGACCTGTTAGTGTCCAGTTAGCCCAGTGATAGCTGGAAGCCTGGTGATTTATGCTATGGGGATTCACTCTCCTAATGATTTTTGGAAAGCTGGTCCATCACCTGAAGCTGTTTGCAGCTGTAGGTCAGTCTGATGGGTTGTTATTCCCTGTGATTGCTCTGCTAGAGGTATGTACTTGGGCTGTATCACCTTGACCTGGATGAGCATGGAGGAAGGAAAAAGGGGGATGTGAGGATACCCAGAGCAGCATGATGGGTGCCAAGCGTGGGGACATCTCATGCAGTTCATGATGCAAACACAAGAACATGTTAACTAAGGGATGAATTAATTTCCAGTTAGCTGTGTAACTGCAAAGATCAGCCGTGCCCAGGAAAGCCTGGCACCTTCCTTTGCACTTTGCAATATCTGCTGTACCCCACACAACCCCGTTTTTCTGCCTCTGCTGTCCATTTGGCAGGGTGTGCTGCAGGCAGCTGAAGCATTGCTGGCTGTGCTGCTGCCTCCCACAGTCCTGCAGCAGGGGCTCTTTGGTGGTGTTTTGAACAGCCACAGTTCCCTTGGAAAGTGAACGAGGCAAGAAAATGAAGATTTAATTTCATTTTGTTGTTTTAATACAGTTAGATTATCCACTGGAGAGCAGAGCTCAGAGGCTGTGTGTGATTGGTGGGGGTGGGGTTTGCAGCATGTGTGGAATTAGGGGGACCAGGAAAGGAGGAGCCTCTTCCAAGGCTGCAAGACACTTCTGGCCCCTTGTGTCCCTACAGGGGCTGTATCCCAGTGTGGTGGGTGTCAGCAGCCCTCACGCCAAGTCTCCTGCTCTTTCCAGCCTCTAGGGCAGACCTGAGCATGGATGCCAGCTTTCCCATTCACACTCCTCAGGAATGATCTGCTGGTCTAGTCCTTTCTGGCCCCTGGAAGGAGGGGGGAACAGCAGGGAGAGGGACAAAGGAGATGAGACATAATGGAGAGAAATGGAAGGCAATGCTTTTTTGAGGTATTGCAGCACAAGGAGGGCACAGCCACTCCCATCGCACTGCAGCACTGTGGCCTCAAAGGAAGAGCAGAAACCCTCCCAAAAGAAAGCTTTGCAGAGCACCACAGTCAAGCAGGGCCACCCCTCCCAAGCACCACCAGCAGTGGCACCAGTGGGGACATTGCCTGGGCTCTGTCCTCCCGGGCAGCGTGGGGAGGCTCGTCCAGGACCAGGAGCCGCTGCCAGCGCAGCCCAGCAGCTGCAGAGGTGTGAAATGCTGACACACCAGCTGCCAGCAGCATTTACATCAGCCAGATTGGTCTCTTAGGACAATAATGGATGTAGGACAAATGATGATGGTGAGCTGAAAGTGCTATTACTCATTATTGAAACTTTGGATTACTCTCTGGCCAGTGCTAAAAGGATAAAGCCGGCAGCCAGTGGACAAGCCCTGGGTAACCTCTGCCACTGAACTAAAAGCTTTCCGAGGGGGAGCAGAAGTGCTATACATCTTGCGGGTGATGGTTAACATTTGTCAGAGAAACACTTTGGACTTATTTTAATCTCATGGTTTCAGAGAGTTCATCATAACAAATAAGGGGTGCCTCGAGCCCGGGCAGTGAATCCCCCACCTCTCCCAGCTCCAAATGGAAGCTCCAAGCGGCCCCTGAACAACTCCGCGGCTCGTGCGCTGTGTGGTCTCCCAGCAGCTCCTAAATGGATCCAGTCCTTGTGGTGTTTACAAGTGCTGCCTGTTACTGCAGTGACAGCAGGGCTTGCAAATGTTTTAACTGGATTTTTCTTCCCTTTTTTTTTTTTTCCCAAACCTGTCCATTAATCTTCCTCAGTGCTTGGAAGGAAAGTAAATTATTTACGGTGCGGATGTTATAGGGGATTGTTCCTGCATTAACATTGCATTTGGGAGTGTTAAATCTGTCTCTCATGTGAAGTTAGAGATTGGCTTTGTCAGGTGACTTGTCCAGAGATGAAGCCCATCCAAGCACATTTCCACCGGTGTGTCTTCCTCTGCCCAGTTGCTTCCCTGCCATGGTAGGAGCATCCTGTGCTCCAAGTGAAACAAATGCAGGGGCCAAGGAGAATAACCTTATAAAGTGTATTTTTAAGCTGTAAATTTCTGTGATCACCTAAGTGAGAAGGAGTCTCAGCTAAAAAAAAAAAAAAAAAGGATTTTGTGCTAATTTGTCACACAGGGCTCTGCCAATGCACAGCCATTAGCATTCCTGCTATTTTTGTCCTGGCTTATTCAGGCCACGCTGTTCTGCTTGATGAGAGACTGTTACTGGTAGGTAAATCAGTCAGTAATGCCTTGGATGGATTCTTTTGACATGGTAAGCCTAATTTTAAGCATGTCAGAAAAGAAGCAACCCTTGTTGTTGTCCCCATGGTATCCAAATGAAAGATGTATTTGTGCTCCCTGTGTTGGGCTGTCCTTGTCACTGGTCCTCCCAGACCCCTTCCCAGCAACAAAGGGAGCAGGCTGATGTGTGACCAATTAGAAAGGGACCGTTTTTCCAGACTTTAAAAGTTTCAGAATGAGTTTTAGATAAACCTATCACCACTACATTAAAAAAATCTAAAAATAGCACCAAAGTCCTGCAAACAGCAGAACTTTATCCTGGGGAAAGCTGTCAGAGGTAAAACACAAGCTAACAAAAGCTGCCTCACATTTCTGAGCACAGCTTGTGTCTGGGCAGCTGCTGTGAACCAGCCAGAGAGCTTTTGGACACACAGTGACTTGTGTCACCATATGCTGAGCACCAGGGTTCCAGGCTGTCTTCTGGTCATCCTTGGGGCAATGACTTTCCTTCTCAGCCACCATTAGCCTTCCTGTGACTGCAGCAGCAGAGCAGGTTGCGAAGTGCTCTGAGAGCCTCTGCTGAAAAGGGCTGCAGAAACAGGCTGCAGAAACAGCAAATCCTCAGTCCTTGACCACCACCACTTCCCTGTTGCACGTTCATGTGTCTCTGGGGAAGCACATGCACCAATAAAAGCCAACCTGCAATACTGAGGTGCTTTGGCAGTGTGCTCTCTGGAGAAGAAATGTTTGCAAGGTGGTTTGGAAAGCAGAGGTTAGGAGCAGGTGGGCTGGGGATGCCTGAAGTTGGGAGCCTGCAGTGGGTTTGCCTGGAGAGGATGAGTCTGTTAATGGAAATATTGATTGTCTCCAAGGTTCAGTGCTGCCAACCAACCTGCACATATGGTACCAGTTTTATTGATATATGAATAAGATTAAACATGACACCTGTGTCAGAGGAATCCCCTGGTACCATTTAACCAACACTTAAAGCAGCTGCTTTTGAAAGATTACCTTCAGGCACAGGCCACCCAAGCAGAACAATATCATCACCTTAAGCACTTTCCCAGTTGCCAACAAATGGGAATTCTTGCCTTGTAGCAATATAATTAAACAATATCAGAGAAAGTCAAACAGCAGGGTGCTCCCTGCCTGAATGTGCTCTGGCTGTGTGGTGGCTTCACTGCTTCCCTGTTATCTCTGGGCCTGTCTACAGGCGTTGGGCCTCTGAGTCCCTGAGCTGCTGGCTTGAGCCTGTGTTGTTCATTTGCAAGTGGGATTTACTGTGAATCAAAATGTTGGGCTGTTCTGAAATCTTCTATAGTATTGTTGAAAAATATGATCTCCACCCTTAATAGAACAGTCCTATGACAACAGGCCAGGAATTCATTCTGTTTCTTCCTGGGAGTGATGGAGTGGATTAAGGATGTGTCTCCCTCATCATTAATGAGCATGGAATTAACCTTTAAGCCTTGTGTGAGAGCAAGAAGCTTCTTCCCACATTTGGGATGCTGTCAATCTTCTTTTTTTCTGAGTTGTCCTTGAACTTCTGCTTCCTAATTGTTAGTCACAACATGGGAAAGACTGACAGTTGGGAGCAACAGCAGAAAATCCAGGTTTCTGTAGGGCAAGGCTCCTTCTGTAACACATCTCCTCTAGGAAAGGGCAACACAATCCATCCCTCAGTGGTCTGAGGCTGACAGGAGTGATATGGGCAGGGGACAGTGCATTTGCTGTCCAGGCCACAGTGAGCAGCTGCAGTGGCACACAGCTGGGTGGCTGGGGCTGCTGCATGGTCAGCACAGGGACCAGCAGCTCAGGTCTCATCACCAGAACTTCTTTTCCCCAGCTTTGAGTGTCCCTGTAGTGGGAGGATGTGTGAGGCAGGGGGACAGTATCCAGCCAGTGACATATCCAGACTTGACAGGTTAAATTAATAACCAGTTTAATCTCTCTACATCTGCTGCCTATCCCTCCATCTCATCTATCCACCTCTGAGAACTGCAGTATTCTTCCTGGGAAAAGGGTAAGTGGTGATGGGTGCTGAATTGGAAGCAGAAAGCAGCTCACTCATGATGTGGCCATTAATACTTCAGCCATTGATAGGTCACATAGCCCATAGAAGTCACCTAAATGCTGTTCCCTGATATTAGGGACTTGATAGGAAATGTGAACAGCTTGAATTGCTCTTAAATTAATCACCTTCTCAATACCAATTTTGAGCTAATAGGAGACCACTCAAGTGATGTAAAGTCCTACTGCCTTCTGAGACTCTGTGACTTCCCAACATGGATCTGATCAGATCAGGGCTTGCCCTGCACAAGATTTATCTGCACCTAGAAGCTTTAGGAGCATAAATCCTGTTGACTGATGAGCACAAACTCCACAAAGCACCAGTGCTGTCAGGAGAACACAACAACCTGCCCAGTGCAGAGCTCCTTTTGAAGGAGTGTTTGGCCATAAATCCTCTAAATACTTTTGAAAATCTTTTCCAGAGTTGTTGAGCAGACAAAACAGGTTTGTGGGCTGCAGAGAGCAGATGCATCCTGCACACATCAAAGATGTATTGGCTGCATCATGACCTCATGAAATTGCTTGAGCTGGCAGCTCTTCCCCTGTTTCTGCCGTGGGTGCAGCTTCATGAGAGAATCTGATGTTGTTTAGCTATTGGAGTAAAACACAGGATAGAGCCAAACGTGTAGAACTTTGTAATTGCTTTGCCTGCCCCTTGGCTCCCCTGCAAACTCCTGTCTTTCATCCTCTGCCTGATCCTGCCACAGGCCAGTGAGGCTGGTGACAGCAAAGCCAGGTTTATGAAGGCATCACCTGCCAGTGTCAGAAGTGACACATCCAAACACAGTCTGGAGCTCCCCATGTCCTAAGCCTCTGCTGACTATATTTATAATCCAATCACAGTGAAAAACACAAACATCACTTCTGCCTGACCTCTCTGACTAAACCATGAGGATGTTTTTCTCTAGGATTTCTAACACCTTGACATATGCAGTATTTTTGTCTGGTGGCTTTTCCTCTCCTGTTCCTCGTGTTTACATGGTCAGTCTGGGCCTTGCGAAGCTGACAGCTTCAGGAGGGTGCAAGAGCACACACAAGGAATCTGTGCTGGTCCTTGTTGGGCTCTGTGCAGGGAAGGCAGGGGCAATGACTTGCAAGGAAAGCAATGCCAGAGGCTGTCTCTGAAGAAGGAGTGCAGACTTTATGCTTTATGAGATGTCACTGAGGCTGGAGGTAATGAGAAAAGCTTTCCCAAGCTCCCCTGCCTTTTGCCCTCACAGTCTCTGGGCACCTCTGGGAAAATACAGCATCATTATTACCCCAGTTTATAGGATGCAGAGGTTAAAGCATCTGCTCAAGGTCCTTCTGAAAGCAAATGAAAAGGGCAGCAATGGGACCCAGCTTTCATGATTCCCCTTGTGCCCCGGGAGCCTAATTCCTGCTCTTGCCTTTTGCTTTCTAATTCAGGCACTTCCCCCAGAGAACTCAGTTGCTGTGTTTATGGGGACTATGTGCAATGCTGTCAACAGAAGCCTTTCCAAACACAACTCATACACAATCAGTCTTCTGAACAGGCCCATGTGCACCCACATAAAGACCCATGTGGTGCAGGGTGATGGGAGTTCATCCTGACTCTCCATTGCACTGAAGCAAGGTACATCTGAATGCTGCTTTGTGAGTGAGGGCTGCTCTTCTACTGTCAGCTCTACCTGTACCTTCTCTCTCAAAGACCTCTTGATGCTCTGCTTCTTCAGGTCACACTAGATGACAGCCCCTCCCAGCTCCAGCTGCAGTTCACCTTCCAGGGCCCAGAGCTGTGCAGACATCCAATATTAATGAAGACTCCTGTCTACATGAAGAAGCCCTATGTAAATGAGGCCTTAACCTGATTTTCATTGGGCTAGAAGAAAGCTTAACTCTAAAGTTTACCAGCTTTGCCCAGGTGTCTGAGTCAGATGGAGAAAGTCTCTCTGTCTCAGGGATCACTTCTGGATTTGGGGATTCCCATCCTGCACTGGCCTGGGCAGTCTCGTGTGAACCACCTTGTTGATTGCTTCTTGTAATTAGTCCCAGCTTTTGAAGCTGGAGAAGTCGTCAGCTCCCATGTGAATATCTTCCCTCAGTTCAGACTGTGTCAGAAGCTGTGCATAATTTATGGGCTGGTTACATCCACTTCCAAAGAAGGCATGAATGAGTGGAAATCCTCTGGAAGCTGGCTCATGTACAGTTGCACCTTTAGCAGAGTAGGAGGCATGAGACCTTCTGATACAAACTGCTGTCTCCAAGTCTGGCTCACAAGCTCTATTTGCTCCCACAGCTTCTGCTACCATATGTTGGGACTGTGCCAGTCAGCAGACACTGGTGTTGCCTTGTTTGCCACTCTACCTCCCCAAGAAGCCTGGCCTAGGTCACTGATGCTGTTCTGTCAGTGAAGAGTGTGGGAAAAGGTGTGTCTTGCCCACCAGCACTGTGCTGGCAGGGCTGCTGCTGCAGGAGTTGTTACCAGCTCAGAGCTGGTAACTCACAATTACTCTCTGCTTCGCCTGCTCCCATGACAAGAAAATTGCATTTGCTTGAACCCCTAATTCAGCACTTAAATCCAGCTTTTTCTTGTTGCTTTTGCCTGGTTTGCTGAGGCTTGCAGTGGAGAGGGAGTGAGCTGGCACTGCTGGGGACTGTGCTTGGGAAAAATTCATCAGCCAGCTCAAACTGCTCGTTTTCTGATGCTGCTGAGGGGTTGGAGTGCAGCTCCTCTGCCAGCAGCCTGTGCAACCCCACTGGAGATCCATAGCTACAGGGGCAGGGCTTTCCTCTAGCAAACATACCTTCCCCCTGCAAGTTGTTTGGGACAGGGATTGTCTTTTCATGTGGACCAGCCTTTTGCAGAGCTTTAGGCAAAGAGGAGTCTTGTCTGAGGCCTCACAGGCAGTGTCATACTGCCAGTAGGAAATAAAGCTACTTAGGAATTCATCCTCTCTAGGATCTCTACAGGCTCCTTTGACTTTGGAGTGGCCACTGCCCTTGTAGGAGTCTATTCCAGGAACATTTCACTGTGCTGAACACCTGTGCCATAGCCTCTGTGGCTTGAGTGTCCCTCATGCATTTAAAATATCCTTTATGGCTGTTAGGAAAGAGAAAATTAAAGAGAATGGCACTTACAGGACATCAAAGATACAAAGGGCCTCTTTATCCAAGAGACATCTCTGCATTTGGGGCAGTATTTCACCTGTTTAAATGGCTTCTTCTAGAGCCCTTAAGCACAGTGTTGTGCCAGCTAAGTATGGATTTTTAATTAAGCCCCTCTCCTTCTCTCCCCTCTTTTGCATGTAACTGTAATTTTACAGGTTAAGAAATCCCCTTAATATCTAGCTAGAGGTTTAATGCTATATGCTCTTTAAAGAGCTCCCCCCTCCACCACCATGCTGCATTAATAGCTCTGAGATGATGATTTTCACAGTCTTCTAGGACTGATGTCTGCTGTTAACACTTTGTGATCATGTCAGGGGAGCTGGGGTGAGGAGGGAACTGTGCCTGTCAGCTGATGTTTCAACATGTGGCTTTAATCTTTTTAATTAACAAAATTTCATGGGGAAAAAGAAAACCAACAAAAACAAGCAAACCACAAGCAGGCATTTCTCAACACACAAGCCTTTCTACCCGGGGAGGTGGTGAGTGACTCCCATTCCTGTGCTCTGGGTGCTCCTCATTCACAGCAAAGTAGCATTACTGGTCCCCTTTGAGACCCATTGCAGAGCCCTGGGTGAGACTTGTGGCCGTGGAGGCCTGGGGATGCTGCAGTGACAGATGAATATGCAGGAGAAGATGATTTAAAACCTCAGCTGCTTGCATAATTCATACGTCAAGTAAACATCTGAGTAAGGTTGCCATGGTTTCAGGGCTGTACATCATCTTGGCCATGTTTGTGCTTGGAAAAATATAGGAAAACTTGCAAAGATCCATGTTTGGACAAACATGACTGAAAACATGCTTCTGCTCTTGGGGCTGCTGAGGTTTTGAGTTTCAGAGTCAAATCCTGAGTCAGACCAGGCTGTCTCCCACAGTGACTGGTGATGATGGATGCTCAGGAAGAGGGCATGGGTTCAGTGCTACTTCAGAAATCCTCTCCCTCCAAACTCTCTGCCCAAACCCAGTCTGTTGCATCTGTTCCCAGCCTTCTCTCTGGTGCTGCAGGAATCTGATCTCTCTTTTCTCTACCTGCTCTGATACCTTGAAGACAGTGAACGAGTTCTAGAACCACTGGTTTGTGAGCAGGACAGTCTTAGGCTTCCCCAGTCAGTGTAGAACCTCTGCCCCTTTCTGCTGTCCCCACATTCCAGTCCGCACCAGCAAGGTGTGCTGGGTGCTGCTGGCAGCAGCACTGTGGTAGCCCTGGACCCACACACCCTGTATTGGGTGCTGCACCAACACAGACACAGAGCTGGTTCTCTCCCCACAGAGCAAATGGTGATGACTTGTTTCAGTAGAATCACAGAAATGTCTAGATGTAAAAGATCTGCACAATCATCTAGTCCAGTCACCAACTTTTCTCAGTGAGGGTGCCAGAGCTCTGGAACAGGCTGCCCAGGGAGGTTGTGGAGTCTCCATCTCTGGAAACACTTAAGACCCGCCTGGATCTG
>JAOEGS010023043.1:119181-144526 GCA_025447755.1 Corythornis vintsioides
GCTAGGGAGGGTGGGAGATATGACACTGTCCTCTCTAATGAGTGATGGGGTTCAAATTAACATTCAGAGTATGAAAAAGAAGGGCTCTTGAAAGAGAGTCTCATTATTTCTGGTGTCAAACACTTTAGAGGGAAATCCAAGATCAGAGCAGATTTGGGGGGAGCGGGTGTGGATTTGGGTTGGTGAGTGAAATTCAGCCCTTCATCTCCTGGGGCTGTGAGTGGTGAGGTGATTAGCTGCAAGCACACCCTCGTCTAGCTGGGCTTTGATTAATTTGTTAACGAGCTTATGATGGGCAGCACCGTGTCTGCCTCGAGTGTCAGCCCTGCCGAGCGTCGGTCATCCCCCGGGCTTTAGATGGGGCACAGACACATCCCAGTGGTATTTTGGACTTTGGAAAGCAGCTGTGGAAACAGTTAATTGCAAATGATCTTCACTTTGAAATTTTGGGCTGATTCAAAGCTTGGAGCTGCTTCTTCATCGACGACCTGCCAGAAGGGACATCGTCTGGTCCCTCGTGTGAACCTCCCTCCTCTCCATTTGCAGCCATGTTCTGAGTTTTGCTGACCACGAATTCAGCATCTGATTTCTAGTGCACCCAAAGACAAGACGTGATGCATTTGTGCCCTGATCCTGCAGACATTAATCCTATCTCTACAACTTTGCTCGGGTGAATATTCCTGCAGCTTTTGGTGGGACTAACACCACACCCAAGGCAGTAGAAGCATTGAAAGGACTGGGACCTTCAATTGCATCTCTGAGATGCTTTATTTCCCCAGAGCTTTCTGAAACGAAAGGATCAACTTTTCAAATGCTGCAAGCTCCGTGTGGATAGAGGCAGAAGCCTCATGTTCACAAAGGGATGTAATTTATGCAGACAAAAGCAATTTAAACTAAAATTGATCCAGCAGTACAAAAAGTGATTGGGTCAGTAGTTTGGCAAATAAGAAGGATGAGTTCACTCCACGGGCATTTACAGTGGATAATAAATTAGATATGGCTGAAATATTTTGACCAGACTTTTTTTTTTTTTTTTTTTTTCCCCAATCACAACCAATGTATTGTGTAAAAATTCTTTATTTGAGAACTTCAGAAGGGTGAAACTCAGGTCCAGGTGCTATTTAGAAAAAAACTGTGTAGCTGGGTAAGAGAAGGGGTTGTAGTGTGAGTTTGTGGATACAATTCTGGCTGAAGTTCAAAAACTTCTGCAAACTGCAAATATTCTTTATATATACTCTACTGATCATGTAACACTCATAAACAACAGACGTAATTAGAAACATTTCAAGGCTTTGAAATTGCTTTTGCTTCTGAAGGAAAATGAAACTGTTGTTGCAGTGTAATAGAGACTGAACCCACGGGTCAGGATGCTGCCTGCATGACAAAGCAGGCTAAGGGGGAACTGGGATTTGAGGAGCTTGGACTCTAAGAAAAGCCCTGGAAAGAGACTGAGCCAAAACTTGCATCCGAGTGAAAGCAATTTTCAAAACCTCAGATGGCTTCACAAAATGGAAATGCAGGTTTCTGATCAGCTGCAGCTATTTTTGTCGTCCGCCAGATTAGGAGAAGCAGTAGATTGTGAAAATGTTGACAGATTGAGAATGTTTCTCATGGTTGAGTCTGCATTCAAACTGGAAACTGCTTAAATACCTGTTACCTGTGATTGAGGATTCCTGGGGCATAAGTGCTGAATTGTAATACAAAACATAAAGCCAGGACTTCACAAGTAATGAATTTGTGTTGCTATGAACTGTTCCCTGCTTGTTGTAAACAGTGCCTGAGAAATGGATTTTTGCATGAAATGGAGGTTGCTTTTGTAAAGACATTTGAGGGAATAGGAAACAGCAAAATGAAGTTCATGTTCTTACTGGAAGGATAAGAACTGTGCTGATGGGTCTCCAGATTTGAATCATTTGAGCTGGACTCACCTTCATCTCCTCTGCTGTATTTTTGGTTTGGTTTTTGGTGCTGCAGACTAGGACACTGTAACTTCAAATGATTGTTTAAAGAAACCCTTAACAACTGGTACCTTCCAATTTCATGAAAAGACATTTTCCTTTTCACCTTTTAGTTCATAACCCCAAGAAAGCACATCAGGAATGTATCCATTCCAGTTTGAATCTCAATTTTTCTTTTCTATCCATCTGATAGCAGGTATTGCTTTCAGAGCAACATCCAGCAAGTTCAGGGAATTAAATCAGAATAAAAATTCTTTGTGTTTTTCACATAAGACAGGTCCCAGTTTCCAACAGTCTTAGGAAAGATCTTGCAGCATCCTCATTAAAACAGGCAGGAGCAGATCTGTGCATTCAAAACCTGGACATTTTCTACTGTAGCCTGTGGGTTTTAATTCCCCTTCCTCCCCAACATGAGCTGCCACATGGAAATCCTGATGGCCTTGGCTCCTCAGAGGTGCAGTCAGTGATACCCACCACACTCTTAACCCTCTTACCTACAGCTGGATTCAAAATGCAGGCATCGAAGCCAACCAAGACTGTGATAGACAGTTAGTCTGGGAGTACAATTAAAGACTTTTCAAGACATATATCACAGCCACCAGCTCAAAGGCAAGTTAGGGCCTTGTTGTCCCTCTGCCTTTTTATGCTGTCAACAGAGATACTGCACTGGGAGACCATTTTTCTGTGGTCTCTGCTGAGTTAGGCTGACCACATTCATCAGCAGAGTTTGGGTGGCTCTCCTCCTAACCAGAGCTGAGATGTAGGTGCCCAGTGCTGCAAACTTTGGTGAAAGAAGAAGAAATTTGAGGTTATTTCTGGGTTCTTCTCTACTTCCTACATCCTGCTGCTAGGGAGGATGGAGGGGCTGTGGTACCACCCTCCAGCACTCAGATTTCAGCTGTTGATTCATTTATTAAGTTGCAAAATATTCCCATGACATTTCACTGAACTCCTCAAAATTTCCCTTTGCCATGATGCCTGGACTCTGCTGAAAGGGCTGACAACCAGTTAGAGGAGCTACTGCTCCAGAACCCCCTGTCTGAAGGAGGAAGAGGGGTCAGCAAGAGCCTTTCCTCATTACTAGACCTACATCAAGATTTTCATTATTAATTTCAATAAAAACTAGTTGCTTTACAATCCTAAATTCCTTTCAAATCTTTTGTGGTGTATAAACCCTGGTGTTTGACACTGACAGCCTGGCATCTGCAGCAGACACTGTTTCTGAGCATTTACTCTCCAACACTACAAGGAAGCCAGTGGATCAAACGCAGAGATAAGAAGAGCTCTGGGATCCGAGGCTGGCCAAATGGGTTTGTATCTGAATGTGTCCTGTGCTGACCAAACTACTCAGCCTGAGTTGTGTTCCTCACATCTCTGCTAAGCTGGAGAATTCTGTTCTTAGAACAACATGTATCAGCAGCAGAAAAACAGGTAGCTTGGCAATAGATGGTTCCAATCTGACACCTTCGATAAGTAAATACAACCTGGCAAGAGTTTGTAATTGAAAACAATTCCCAGGAGGGTTTTCTCTGTAGAACTGTGTTATCTACAACTTATCGATTGGTTAGAGCTATAAAGGGAATGGATATAATAGCCAGCTCCAGGGAGCATGTGTTGCTGTCCTGCCATCATATGTGTGGTTGCTCAGCTGGCTGAGGGAGGAGCAGCTGGAAGCAGCAGGGATGTGCTTCCTCCACAGGTGAGTTCAGCAACTGCAGAAGAACTTTTATACATCAGCATGGGGAAAAAAAAAATAAAATATATATATATATATAAGGAAAAGCCTTAGCAGACATAGGTTTCTTTCACATGGGTGGATGTGTGTTGTGAAACATCTTTTGTTATAGTGTATGAGTTGTAAACTTGGAACCTGACCTAGTGAAAATACTGAGATCAAAGGGAAGACTGACTTTGATTTCAACAGCCTTTGGAACAGACTGTTTGCTGATACTAATCTATCTGCCTGTTTGTATTTGGTTAGTGTCAAATCATTACTTCAGTAGTCAGAAAGGGTTTTTTCCTTGGAGCTTTCTGTTTTCTTTTTTCTTAAATGTTTTTTTACTGTATTGGAGAGTTGATGAGAAAGGCTGTCCTGGCAGCTCAGCCAGCAAGGGGTTGTTGTGAAGGACATTTGCCTCATCCAAAGTGTATCTTGTGCTAGGTTCTGAGCTCCTGATGCTCTGCTTGTGTCTGGGTTGGCCATCCTGGTAAGGTGGGTGCTCAAAAGCCAAGGCCTCAGTGGTTCTGTGCTGATGACATGTCCCACAGCCTGTATGTTGAATTAAATTTCATCAGTCTGTATCTCTTGCAGAAATCTCTTTCTTCTCCCTTCACTATTCGTCTGTGTTTCAGATTAACTAGAAAAAAATTTGAATGGCCTCCTTGTTCTTTCTAGATATCAGTCTTTGATGGAAGCAGGCAGCTCCAGAAAAGCACATGCTTGAACCCAGAAGCCTGTAAAACCAACTGCTGCTGAAGGTTTGTGAGCCTTGAAGAGCAGAGTTTGACTTGGAAAGAGTTTTCACACAGATGTAGCTCAACTGGTTCTTCCTGGACACACAAAAAAAGAGCATTCCTGTGGTGCAGATTTCATGTGGAAGGCCATGAGTGCACCCCAGAGCCACCCTGTTTCTCCCGGGGTGCTGAGCTCCTCATGCCCAGGAGGCACTGGACACTGCTGCTCTTTGGCCAAGCCATATTCCAAAGCTGGGAATTGCTGCTTAGGGCAGATTTAAGCTAAAAACATCTACCTGTGTTCTTGTGCTGGGTTTGGTGACAAATATCTCTGGCCAAGCCAAAAGATTTTAGAGAAGTCTAAATGTTCCATTTGGAAGTGAAATATTCCAAATCTTCATTTCACAAAGATTTTTCTTCATTACATTTACTTCCCTTTGTGTTTAGGTTTTGGTTTTTGGTTAGTTTGTTGGGGTTTTTTTTTAGCAAAAGCGTTTCAGGTTGGGTAAAATGACCCAAAGTGATTTTTCCTTCTGGTTTTTCATTTCAGAACAGCTCAAATACAATTATCTGTGAAAGGATTTGTTTAATACCCTGAAATAGATCTCCTATTCTCACAGCTCTCTTTTGTGTCACAAGATGGGCCATAATAACCCATCTTCCTGGTAAACATCTGTAATTCCCATCAGCCTGAACAAAGTCAGGAAGTTCTCACCGTCTCTGACTATCCCCTTCCATTTCTCAGTAATTTTTCCTGTCTGTAAAGAAGTTACCAGCCTCAAATTGCACTATTTATCCTTTTCAGTTCTTAGGAGGAACATGATGGTCTTGGCACAAAGACGGGCACGGAAACCTCAGGGGACAGTCTGAGCTCCCAGGTGAGGCAGAGGCTTTTTGGTGGGATGCAGCAGTGAGCCCAGTTCTGCACCAGTTCAGCAGGAGAAGCAGAGCTCAGAAATGTCTTCATGTTATCCATGAGCTCTGCACTCACCAAAAGGAAAGAGAAGTGTGTGGCAGGCTGTAGAGACCACTTTAATAATCCACTCTGGTGCTGTGAATACAACGTCCCAGTCTTTCACCTTGGGGTGCAGCTGCTGCTGTTGGACTCCAGTTGGGGTTTTTTTACCATCATCTTGGTCCCGACACTGCACGTGCTGGAGCGTTTACCTGAAGGTTTTTGACAATCTTTTCTAGTGATCAATGAACTCCAAAAACTGTTGTATTTAATTTCTCCTTTGCAATTTTCTGCCTGCTGCTTCCCGGATCTCTGTGCACAGTGATTTGCTGTCTCACAGGCCTGCTGGTGTCTGACAGTATCTCTTGGCGTGGGTAACGAGGCTGCTGTTAGGAAGAACAAACAGCAGTGACATTTTAAACAATCCACACTCCTCAGTACTGCACTGGGACAGCTCAGCCTTTGACTGACAGCTCTCAATGAGCACAGGCTCATCCCTAGCTGGATGCACTGTCTCAGGGCACTCTCCTGGAGCTGTGGTGATTCTGGTCCTGGGTCACTGAGGTCCAGTCTTGGTCAAGAAATCACAAAAATATAATCAAGGTAAAATGACTTTGCCTCCCTCCCAAAGCCACTCACAGCTGCACAGCCAGTGGATACCAAACAGCACCTCACGGGTCCCCAGGGCCTGAAGCTCTGCTTGACCACACAGTTGGACGTGAGGGCTGTGAGGACCTTCTACATAGCATTGGAGGACTCTTCACAGGGCCTGTAGCTGGGGCATTTCCCTTGCACTCTTCAGAAGGGTCCTGGAGCAGTGGCACAGGGGCTGCTCTTGGCGAGTGTGGGGCAGAACCCCCAGCTGTTGTGTGGAATGACACGGCAGGTTGGGAAGTCACATCTGGAGTTTTGTTGCCTACTAAGTCAAGGCTATGGCAGGTGTGTAAAGCTGAGATTTCAGAGCCATTAGGACATCTAATGTATTTGGCAGTTGTTTATTCTAAGGAGCAACTGCTGAAATGGGCTTTGGAATGATATGTTTTGGTTTTTAAATACCTTTCGTTGAATTCAAGTGATGTTTGTTCAGTTTTGAGGGAATAAGGGAGTCGAATTTCCTGAGATGTTCCAGAAAACTTTTCCAGAAAAGTAGCTCTGCAAATTCTTCTCTGAAGGCAGAAACACTCTGGGTTCCTACCCAAAGCACTGTGCTGTGCCTGTTGGGTCACTCCTCCACGCTCTTCAAGACTGATCCCAGGAAGAGGATGCAAAGTGAGTGGGATATTTGGAGGCAGAATTCTAGGAAATCACTTCCTTCTGTGACAAATTACCTACGTGCTGTGGGAGCTGCAGCCTCACTCGGGCAGACCTCAGCCACACTCCTGTCTCCAGCCCCTAACCCCACCTCAGTCATTCTGTGTGCTTCTGCAATGACAAGCTCAAAAGCTGAGCAGGCCAAGATGAAGCCCTGCAGGCTGAGGCATCAACTCATCTGATGGTTGTTTGTTTTTAAGGAGCTCAAGTTGGAACTGAGAGAGATTTTGGAGATTGTTCTAATGAGATTTCACATCCAAGGACTTGTCTGGCAGCTGCATGAAGGCATCTGCTCTTCTGTCAGGCATTTGCTGTGCTCTCACAATGGAGAGTGGCACAACCCAGCCACAGTTCTGCTTGCCAGAGTCTGGCCCTTGCTTGTGTCAGCCACATTGTAGAAACCACAAGAAGCTCTTGGATTTGCCAGTATGGTCCTTACAGCCCCAGTGAGTGAAAGGCACTGAGAAGACAAGTGTGGCCATGAATTCAGCAGGCAAGTCAGCAAGAGTGCAAGCTAATAACCCTGGGTGCTCTTCTCCATCACCCTGGCTTCTCTTTCCTTCCTCAGCAATAGCAGCTGCTCCTGCAGGATTGCTCTGATGCCTTAATGCACAAGATCCACAGAGGATGAAGCACTCCTAGTGCTAAGCTGCTATGGTGATGGTGAAGAAAACTGCTTGATTTCTACAGCTGGCAGATAAGCTATTGCTTATCACTATTGCTGGGTGACATCCTCAGAGCAGGCAGATGTTGCACTGACCAAGGTAATCATCTGGGTAGGTCTGTGCTGGAAATTATCTGGTTGATCACACCTCACTAGTGATGTGTGGAAGAGAGAGTGAGCATCTGGGATGGGTTGGTCAGCAGTGTCCTCTCAGTCATAGTTTGCATTTCTGTGAGTGCTCAGGTCTTGTTCTCTAAGTATTAACTAACTGAATGTTGTAACATTCAAGAGGCAAAGACCACTGCCCCTGTTCTGTGGAAGCCATGAAAGTAAATTGAAGCCCACACCAGCCAGCTCCAGATGCAGAAATTCCCTGTCCTCATTTTTGTAGTAGCCTCAGGAATACTGTTCACTATGCAAAAGTGTGTGATTATTTCTGGAAAGAAAAGCTATTGAAGACTTAGTGCCAGCATTGGCATCATTACAAATGCAGAAAGGAAACTGTCAAATAAGTGGTTGTGTTTTCAGATGTACCACATGTGACTGGGGTTGTGTTAGAAAACAAGATCCATCCCATGTAAATCACGAACCCTCAAACAAAAGTCCTGTTTGTAAATCAGAATATTGGCAGCCAGCTTTTGAAACTCTCCATTTTGAAAATAGTTCTGTAATGCTTTGAGCAAGCTCAGAAACACAGCAGGACTCAGCCAGGTTCCCTGGATCTTGCCAAATTTCTGCTCAAACTCTCTCTGCCTGCATAAAGTAGCAGAAAAAGTGGAGCAAGGACTCCCAAATTTGGCTTGACACATAAATGAAGCAAAACCTGGCTCCAGAGAAATTTATTCCAAACAATTTGTCAGACTGACCGTACACTGTAATTCTACTAGTTACTCAATCATTTTTGTTAATAATCCCTGTTGATTTGTCCCCCTTGAGAAGACACACATGAAAAAGAGAAACTCCATAACTGAGCTGAATCTCAGGGTTTATGATACAGTTTTTGAAAAGCCCATAACCCATTAGGCCTCTGAATTTGCATGTAAACATCCAGAGGCATGAAGGGAAAAGCAAGAGGGCTCCAAGCCAGAATACCAAATCCTGAGATAGCAAGATATCTAAGGAAACTGTATTTTTATTAAGTAATCTGAGAGAATAGCCCACTCAAGTAGCAAATCAGAACATTAAATTAAATTTTCTTAGATGCACCTATTTGTTACAGCTCAGATGCTTTATGAAAGTGAGAGGCACAGGTTTCAACAAAACCCTCACCTAGAAGTTTCTCAGAAAGATGTGGCCATGAGCAGCTCAGATCTGCAAAATTCCCTTCCAGCTTTGCCCTTCCTGGGCAGAAATGCTGGACTATAGGCTGGGGGTCCTGAGCTTGTGGGTTCCCAGTATAGGATGTGGGTCCTGAGCCTGCCCTGCCTCCTGAGGTGTAGTGGGAGTGATGCTCTCACAGCCTCTGCAAATTGAAAACCTCAGGTTTGATTTGAAGGCAGCTCTTTCACCACCTGCCTGCCATTGCAGGCACATCAGAAAGGTTCAGGTTTAATCCAGAAAGGAATAAAATCTAATTTCTGTTCTCCAAGAAGTTGTCACCCTCTGGGCAGAGCTACTCAGCAAAAGAGGGATGAATAGGAGCGAGCCAGCATGGAGCCATGAGGGTGTCACCTCCCCATCTCCTGGGATAAAAGGGATCCCAAAAGCACAACTGAAGTAGGGATCACAGTGCAGGATGCATAGGATGCTAGAAGGCTGCTAAAATTAGCTATTGTATATGAAAGACCCATTTATTTCAGGCTTCAAGAGTCCAACTTTGGAGATTTTTATTGAGTATAATTGTTTAGATTTTTATTGAGAGGTTTAAAAGAAGTGGGTACATAGTTTTAATTTAGAATTTGAGAGGAAAAGTGTTAAAGAAAGGAAAAATAAAAAAGCACAAAAAGGATAGAGCAGAAAAAATAAGCTATTCACCTATTCCAGAAAAAGAATATATGAATTGAGAAAGCAGCATGGCATGAACTTCATCCATAAGTGGGTTATTGTCAAAATACTCCCTGAAGCCCCCAGCAGCTCCAGTGACACTGGCTGGAAGAGGCCAGTTTTCTTCAGTGTGTGGTTGGGCTGAGCTTGAAACCCTGAGAACCCTGGGATTTGTTCTCTGCAGTCATTATTTCTGCTGTTTCCCTAGTTTTGATTTTATCTAGGACAAATTGGAGAGCTCTTGATTAATTTAGTAATTAAAGATCCATCTTGAAATTCCTGAAGATGACCTGATGGGCTTTTTATTTACCATCCCTGAGGAACTTATCTAAGTTTCTTCCCCTTCCCCTGGAGTTTGGTCAAAGGCAGGGTGCAGATGATCCCATGATTTGTTCTCCCTTGGTAGTGCATCTGCCTCCAGATAGCAGAGCCTGTATTCATTTTCTATTGCAGCAGTGCTTTTTCTTGTCAGGCTTTGATTTTGACAGGATAAATACTTCTTTCCTGGTAGCTGTGCCAATGCCTGGAGTCCTGTGTGCTCCGTGTGTGTGTGACACACCCAGAGTGGGGTTGGGTAATAAACTGCTGGGCTGGAAGTGGAGATGGTAACACCAGCAAACCAAGAATGCCACTTCTCACCCATTTTCAGTGCCAGCCTTCCTCTGTCAGGTGGGTAAGGTGTTCTGAAGCCCTGCAAGGCCTGAAGAAACCACCCCCAAGAAAGCCCCCCTAGTCATTGTGAAATAAAGCTGAGTAAATGAACTTTTCATCCCACATGAAAAGACCAGAAGCTACATTTGAAACAAAAGCAAGTTGGTTTAACAAGTGGCATTGATCAAAGAGTTTTCAAAGGAACATTCAATTATATCTGCAATACCTAAATAGAAGGGTTGTTCTTTTCCTTATTTATTTTGTGATAAAGAGGGTTATTAGGTCTTGTTATCTCCTTTCACTTTAATGCATTCTGCTGAAACCCTCAGCAAAAAAAAAACCTGCTTTGTGAACAACAAAGTGACAAGTGAAAAAGGAAGATTAAAATTAGTTAAGGGATAAAAAAAAAAAAAAAAAGATATATATTTTACAGTCAAAATCTCCTGGTGCAAGCATTGAGGCATTCAAATGAAGAGAACAGATCTTGATTACGAAGCGACTGCACCGTGCTGCACGGAGTGCCTGGCTGGGAGCTTTCTGCAGACAATTGAAATGGGCTGAGAGCTCTGAATTTGGGGAAAAAAACCCAAACCCCAAACCAGACCATGCAGAAAGAGCTTACTGCTTCTGGAGTCATCACGTGCATCGGATGAAAAATGAGAAGGCTGCGCATGCTGGAAGGAAATTGGCAGGGGGAAACTGGGAATAGTAGACTTGGGAAGCTGAGCTTTGGCTGGCAGGGGAAGATGCTGTGTCCAGATGCCAGGTTGTGGTTTAAGGTTACCGGGCATTTGTGGAGATCAAATTTGAAGGCGCTCAAGTTTTACAGCTCTTGGTCATAGTCCTTTTCCTGCCTCCAACTGTGTCTTTTTTCCTTGGACTCATCTTAGCAATCACATATATTTTTACTCTTAGAGCCCGATGCAAAGCCCAGTGAAATCAATGGAAAATTTTCTGTTGACTTGGCTGATCTGTGGTTTAGGCCCCAATAAGCTTTTGGTCTGTGAGTTAGATGACACTTGCATATTTTACTAGCACAAATGTGAACAAAACCAGCTTCCTTAAACTGGTGTTTGAATTTTAAACTTGTTCTGAGATTTATCTCCTTCCTTTGTAGCCTGAAAAAAACCCACCCAAAACAGATCCTCTTACTCCAAACAGGGTGATTCACCTTGTGCTTTGCAGATCCAAGTCTTTGCACAGAACAGAGTTGATATCAATGTGGTTTAAGACAAGCCCATGTAGTACCCATGGTATTGCCATAGTTGTTTTCTCCCAGCTCTGGGGTTTTCTTTCCCGGGGGCTGAAATCCAGCATGGAAATGGCACCCCTCACTGCTGCTCCTCTGCCACTGCCAGTGCCCAGGGTTAGCAGGGGAGTTGGACCCAGTGATCTCCAGAGGTCCCTTCCAACCCCTACTGTTCTATGGTTTTATGTTTCTAAATCAACAGGATCTTTCCTGCTGTATGTGACAAGGTGAAGCATTCCATGGAGTGTAAATCCTGGCTTGCTCTTATTTATGGTGCCAGGAGAGGACAGCAGGTTCCTCATGCTGAAGTGTTCTTCCAAAACACACATTTCAGGGAGCAGGGGAGTAGTCCCCATGGCGTGTGGTCCACTCCACATGAGTCCACTGCACCTTGCAACAGCAGAAACAAGCTCTCGGGGCTTGGACTGTCCTCTCAGCTCCCTGGAGGCCATGGCAGTTGGAAATACTCCTTTCAGATCATGCATGTTAGCTGCAAGGGGTTTGTTGTCATCAGCAGGAGCTGGGGAGATGATGTTGAGGACGCAGGAATAATGGTTGTGTAACAGGGAAAAAAGTGCTGCTCTCGGCAGTGATAGTTACACCTGATTTAGCTACTGAAAGAAGGAGGAGATGCCACGAAGACATTAAACCTCTTATCATCCTGACGGAGTGAAATTGGAAAGAAAAAAAACCCACCCCAGTTATTTGGCAGCAAATGGGTTTATTAACTTCTAAAATGGTGTGTGTTTGAATGTGATAGGGAAAGCAGCATTCGTCAGAGTGTTCACTGCATCAAAAGACAAATTAATCCTTTGAAGAAACCCAGCTTTTAAAAATCTCCCCCGTTAAACAATCTCTCAGGAGACAGGCTGAGCTGCAGAGCTGGGAGATGGGCCCCATGCTGCAGAGGGACCTATGGGTGACACGGGTCATAGAATCAGAGAATGTCAGGGGTTGGAAGACACCTAGAAAGATCATCTAGTCCAACCCCCCTGCAGGATCACCTAGACCAAGTCACCCAGGAACAGATCCAGGTGGGTTTGCAATGTCTCCAGAGACGGAGACTCCACAACCCCCCTGGGCAGCCTGTCCAGGTCCAGCTGCTCTCCCGTGTGAGTGTGAGCTGGCTCAGCCCGACAGAACCATGATGCACGAGCTCCTTCTGGGCTCTGCTTTCCCTTCCAGATCTGTCCTAACTCTTGTCCTGCCGTGGTTCCCACAGGGGTAATACAGAGTCTTACCAAGGTGGCATGAGGGATTTTGGTGGCTTCCTCCAGCCCCATGACCCTCAGCATGGTGCCAGAGCAGTGGCATCAGGCTTCTCTCAGCTCTGCCACCCTCTCCCATCGGCAGCTGGTCACAAAGCTGTTGGTGACCTTGTAAATATCCCTCAAAAATCTTCAGTGAGCCACTTGTTGCTAAAGGGTCTCTGGTTCCTCTAGTGGTGATGCTCCACGAGAGGAATTTTCTGTCATGGAAACCGGTGTTCTGGTTTCCAGGGAGGATGCTCTGGTTTTCCAATCTGAGAGATGCCATCTCCCCTCCAGAGCACTCTTCTGGAAGCAGCCTTGGAGCTGCTGGGGCATTACAGCCCGGGTCTCACTCAGAATGGAATATGGGAGTGGGGTCTCTCCAGGTGGGAAGGCAGCACTGTGTGTTAACAGGAGCATCACAGAAACAAGAGATTTTGCTCCCTCCTTCCTCTTGCTCCTGTAGAGCACATAGATCCTGAATGAGACTTTCTGAGCACCTCTTGACCTCCTTGGGCATCTCCACATCTGCACTAACAGACAGTGCTGAAACCTCAGCACCCCAAGCTGAGCACATTCAACCTTTGCTGGCAGGTAAATTCCTGGGACACAGGGGTGTCTCCAGAGCCTATGCGATTCGCTGCAATTCCTGCTTGTTTCAGGTGATTTCCCTTTTTCTGTGCTGCTTTTCCCTATTTATTTAGCTCTCAGATCTTTGGGGTGAGCCCTGGCTCTGTTGTGCTGATTAGGATCCAAAGTGGGTGTTGGTGAAAAGAAAGGCAAGTGAATATTTGGGAGTTCTGGGCCAGAGTGCTCAAGCTTCTGACTTCTCCTGGATTCAAACATGGCTTTGTGCAGCCTGTAGCACAGTGGGACCTTGAGGTGCTCCTGTAACACAAATGGATACATGCAGTGGAAGCAAAGGAGCCCAGAGTGTGCTGCTTTTTGTGAATATTTCACCCTAGGAGTCAGATCATTGCAATTTAGCAATTCTTTGGTGGAAGGGGGGAAAAAAAAAAGCCACCCAGGGAAGCACTGTTGGTCTTTTTAAGATACATTTGTAGTGAATGAAGATGGGGTGAGGGGAGGAGCAGTTGTTGTGTTTCATCCAGACTCTGTCCCCAAACCTTGCTGCCTCAGTGGCCAGGCTGTGCTGTGTGGAAGGAGGACTGAGGTGCTGAACCTGCTCAGCTCATGCACGAGCCCAGAACAGCTCCATGCTGACTTGTGCTCTTTCTGGTCCAGAGTCAGCTGTTTGCTGGTCCAGGCAGGGATGGGCTCCTGCTCTTGGCTGCTGCACGTGGAGCTCATGAAAATTAACTTGAAAGAGGTAGTGCAGGAGGTGGAGGATAAATGCCCCAAAGCCTTTGGTGCTGCTGGGATACCCCTCCAAGACAATGCCTGTGCCCAAGGCTGTCAGGAACTGCCTCCCTGCTGGGGATGGTGACACTTGTCCTTTTGCAGGACAGGCACAGAGCAACCTGTTACAGTCCAGTGTGTCCCCACCCCTTATTTGGCTCTATCTGATATTTGTCCATATTTAGCACTCAGGTTTCTGATGCTGCATAAGCAGCTGTTACTCCAAAGAGCCAGCAATGAGGATAGAGATACTTCTGGTTTGTTTTTAAAATCCCAGCTCTAAAAGCTTTGCAGGGTGGAAATACTCATCGTTCATCAGCTAAACTTCCCTTTGGGTTGGAAGACAGGCAGTGACTGCTATTCCCATTTTACACACATGTGGACAGGAGGCACAGGAGAGGGGAGAGGCAGAATTACACCCCGATCCTGTGAATTCCAGCCTTCAACTTCCAGCTTTGCTTTCACAGCTTTGCTGTGCATGGATAACAGGATAAGACCACCCTTCTAGCAGAACTGCTGGGAGACACACATTTATTGTTTCTCTTAATAGAAAATTACTTTAAATCAGTTTTTCTGCTTTTTTTTTTGGGGGGAGGGGTGGGTGGCTACTACAAAAACTTAGGTCCAATCCGAAGTGTGTCCCCTCCCCTATCTCCCAATTACTATGCATGGAGAACTCACAGGAACAAAACCCCAGAGTTAGCATCTCCAGCCTGAAAAGCCTGGCAGCAAGAGCCCGGGCTGGCAGTGCCAGGGAAGATTAGGATGCTGTCTTTCCTGGCTACACCCCATGCACACACACACACACACACTCCCCCCCCCACACACAAACACTTCTGCAGGAGCTCAGCAAAGCGTCTGGTTTCTGGGGGTTGAAATATTTTTTCCCCTGCTGCCAAGGAAAGGAGGAAACCAGCCCTTTGAAGAGGCTCTGAAACCCAAGTCGAGAGCGCTGGGGAACATTTACTTTAAAGTACAATAATGTTTAGGTTACAGCCCCTAATCCCCAAGCCCCGTCCCAGCAGGGTGGCTCAGGGAAAGGGGCTTTCAGAGCAGGGCCAGTTGCAAGTGTGACGCACACGAAGGGCTCCCAGGGAAACTCTCTCACATTTTTTCATACAAAGATATTTAAAAATACAAGAGAGAGATGGCCCGGGTGGGAAAGACATCCTAACAGATGTGTAATATCATTAAAGCTGACTCTAATATAATCTAAGCCACAGTTTGGTATATTAATGCTTTGTTTATCTTTAAGCACAGATGGATATTTTTATTAGCATTACTCTGTTGATGCAGCTTCTAGAAAGGTTAGTCCGGAGGGCAGATGTCTGTGTTATGAGAGAGTGTTCATGCTGGGGTGACTAATCAGAAAGGTGCAGCTCTTCCATGAAATTTCAATTAGAAAATTAAACCTCCTAAGTGCAGGCAGCCAGGATCAGCTCTTCAGTCCATGTGGCCAATTAGGTTGAGTCACCAAAGGCCTTCCACCTCAAACCTGAACTTTGGGCTGGGTCTCTTGAACATCCTTGTGCCCTCCAGGGATTAACTCCGTCCATGGCAGTGGTGTGAGTAGATGGGCTGGCAGTGAAACAGGGTGCTGGGGGTGCTGGCAAGCCAGGAAAGTGCAGGGAATGCTGGCAGCAGGATGGACATCTGGGCTTTTGGCTGGTTTCCTTACTGGGACCAGTGATTTTAGGAATGAGCACAGCTCTGCCAGTGAACACAGAGGCAGTGGGGTGTGATGGGGCTGGGGCTGTGCAGGGGTGAAGGGGTTTGGTCGAATGTTCACGCTGCAGAGAGTCAGTCAAACTGCTCTTAAATACAGGACAAACTGGCTTTCTCATCCACTTGTCTCTCCTTGAAACAGACTTCAAAATAAAAAGCACTGAAGACACTTATATTAGATCCAGACCAAGATTTCTTGCTTATGATAGAGTCCAGACCTATTACAGTCAATTGGAGGCTGCTCATTAGATTAGATCTTCAAGTGGGAGCCAGTACCAGTTTCCTCAGAGATTTCATCACCCTGTCTGAGAGGATAACTCCTGCTCAGGTGGGGGGAGCTGTGAGCTATCCTGCTCTTGGGGATGCTCTGAGTGCTGAGGCTCTTCCTACACATTCCCCACACTGCCCCACAGAGCACTTGGGTGATGGAAGAGTACAGGCCTGATTTTGGCTACTCTTGGTGTGGCTTTCCTCTCTGCTGTGTCCCTGGCATCTGGTAAATGCTGTAGCACTGCCACATCTTCCCCTAGAAACTGAGACAGGAGGCAGCAACTCAGTCACAAGGGAGGGAAGAGCTCTGGTTGTGTCTAAAGGACATGAGCTGGCTGAAGGAAGAGGCAGAAATGTCTAATTTTCAGAAGGTTTCCCTGATTTTCCATTTTCTTTACTGAGCAGAGGACTGCAGGCAGGACAGCTCCAAGGGGAGCTCCTGCTTTCTTCAACCTGCTTACAGGGGTTTTGAGGTGCTGCTTTAGCTCAGGAGATGTCAGAACAACCCCTTGTAGCCGAGGGGAAGCAGTTGGCAGGTTTCTGGACACCTACAAACCCTCAGGTGACCAAGCAGTGATGCTGTGTCTGGGCTGAGCTAGAGAAGAAAAGGTACAAACCCCATGAGCACACCAACAACCAAGCAAACAAGTGATAGTGTTTGGCTCTCAGAAAGCTGCCCAGCTGACTGGTGCTCCCCCAGATCACCCAGTACCAGAGCAAGGTCAGGGACTTGCCTCTTCTGGCTTGAGCTCACTGCAACAGGACCTGGGTTAGAAAAGCAGCTTGTTCCTGAGAGAACATAATAATCGTGGGACTGCAGCCACGAGATCCATCATCCAAAGATCTAAAGGGAGGAAGGGATAAAAGTGCCCTTTTTCTGGGGATTTTCACTTCTCCAGCCCTCCTTCCCCACAGGTCAGCCTGTCAGTCATCCAGCTCTGCAACTCCCCAGAAGCAGGATTTCAGACAAGGGGATGCCCGGGCAGCTTAACTCCAGGGCTGGTGCCTTTCTGCCACAGCCCAGTGCTTGCCAGAGTGAAATGGGATAGGGGAGCTGGTAATGGAGCAGTCACTGCATCGTGGGGAGGCAGCCTGGGGTGCTCAGATCCCCCCCTTTTTGACTACACGAATATTGAGAAAGAGGAAAGAAGTGCAATGGTCTCTACAGAGATGGAGGCTGTGGGAGAAATCTCATTTAAACTGCAACAGAGGTGGTGTCGTGACTCCCTCCAGAGCCCTGGCAGTGTTTGGCTTTGGGGATTAGACCATTTGATTATTCATGGAGAGCTCAGTGTCTCTGCCTCACCTGCACGTCATCCTGCAGAGCTCGAGGGGAGCTGTGAGTCACTGCTAGGTCTGTTACTTTGCTTCTGAGTTAAAGTTCATTGAAAAAAAAACCCCTCAAAGATGAGGCTTTGCTCCAGCAAGGCTCTTGATTTGCATCCTGTCAGCAGGTTACTGCCCTGATCCAAAATCCATGGGAAAAAATGGAATAAAAACCACAGCAGGCAGTGGAGGTTTGGAAAAATGAGAGGAAAAGCATGTGGAGGGGGAACCTGTAGCCCTGTCCTGTAGGGAGGTGTTCCTGCAGCACTCCTCACCCAGATGGCTTGGCTGAGTAGCAGATGTCAATTCAGAGGAGACAAGATGTGAAGATGGAGATTTACCCTCCTCTCACTTACCATTTTATTCTGATCTCTCTCATTTACCTTATTCATTAGGAGCATAGAGACCTCAGGAATGACCCCATGAAAGGCAGAGGCAGACTTGTTTTTTCAGTATCTCAGGATACTGTGAATATTTCCTTATAGCTCTTCCTACCTTTGTATGACCTATAGAGTTCACACCTTTCCTTAGTAGAGTGGTTTGGGGTTTGTTTTTTGTTTGGTTGGTTGGGGTTTTTTTCCCCCTTCTCATTCATAGCTACCTCAAAGCAGGCTGGCTTGGTTTCTAGTCCCAGATTCTTCCCCTTCCCCAAAATCCTCTGGAAAGGCTGGTGGTTAAGTGGAGGCAGCTGTCTGGGTTATTTTCTTTCACCCCTGTGAACATTCACAGCATCATAATCCCTTTTACAGAAACACCAGAGCAGCAGCAAACATGTACAGAAGCTACAAATAGAAGTACATTTCTGCTTTCTTACCATAACTTTCTTCACTGTTTGTGACTAAATAAGGCTGATTTTCAGTATGTGGTCCACAATCAGTGGCTGAAAACCCCACTTGGAGTAAAAGAAAGACTGGCTCTCTAGTCCTTCTGTTTCTGGCCAGATATGACCCAGCTATAACGAACACAGAGCTAAGCCTGCCTACAGCCCAAACACACAGCTCATGGGAAGGTTGAATGCCTCGTTCCTTTAAACTCTGAAGCCTAAAGATGATATTGTAAGGAAGGATTTTTACAGAGAATCAGCCTCAGTTTGGCATGGGGCCAGCTGAAAGCATCTGTCGAGCGATGTAGGGGAAATGCAGCAGAGAGTTGGATGCACTGTAAGACCCCAACTTTCCTCATCAGCCCTGGAAGGGAACTAATTGCCCTGCATGCACAGAGTATTGCTGTGACACGAGGGTGCATCCTCCCATTTGGAGGCAGAAATGGTGCTTTTTGGCTGTCTCCACTTCTTCTGGTCATTTCCTACCGAGCACCCCCAGCACAGGAACGGTCACTGTTCAGCCAGGAGAGGCACTTGCTGTGAAGCCTCAGGATTTCCCTGCCCCTCCTGCCACCTCCTGCCTTTAACAGGTGGCAGATGAAACCAGCTTCACTCAGATGTTTTGCATCAGTTTGCATCACCTACTACCAAGCTCTTACAGATGGATGTGTCAAGCCTGGCTGGGACCTTCCAGGAGAAATGCTGCAGCCCAGGGACTGTGTGAGCCAGGCTGTGCCCACAGCACCAGCCACGGCTGCCTTCAGCCCCAGGAATGTCTTTGCAAACATCTGGTGTAGCTTGTGGAGAGATGGCAGAAGGGGGAGGGGGAAAATCCATCCATAATGGATATTCTTGAAGTTTTTGGAAGCTCAGTGGGAGAGAGGAAGTGGGGTGGGGGGGAAAACAATGAGAGAGAGGGAGAATATTTTGCCTGGCAGTCACTCGTCACTTGAGCCAGGTGATCATTAATTGTCTCTCTCTATGCATTGACACAGTTTGCTGCTTTTCTGGATAGGTGGGTCCTGTGCTTAGTCATTTTGGCATTTTTAAAGGAGTGAAGAATTACCCAGGATGCAGAGCCAGGAGCCAGGAAGATAAATAACACCAAGAAGCTGATCACTGCCCGTCTGTCATAAAATTTCATTAGTTCTGGCAGGCTGTACATAAGCAGTGAATGAATGAATGCTAACTGCCCTTCCTCTCCCTCTGCTCCATATTCCACTCTGGAGAAAGAACTGGCCAGACAAGCCTTGAGGATGAAAGGAGGTGCTGGACCGTTCAAAGGATCAGGATAACACTTGGAACAGGAATACCAAAGGGTTAAGTTTATTAGTGTGCCAAGGGCATTTTGACAAGGTAGAAGCTGAGCTGTGCAGGTATCCATATTTCCTCAGAGTTCTGCAGGAGAGTGAAGGGGCTGAGAAGACTATTATCTCAAAGCCAGATTTTTGTTGGGGTAACAATTCCTCCAGTTTGAAAAGATTGGGAAAATGAAGTCAGACAGAAGGTGATCAGGATCCCAACCACACCCAGGTTTCACAGAGTTGTGTTTTTATCTTCTTGGTCTATACAAGAGCCCTTGTCCTGAAGCCTTGACCTTTTTCATCTACATTTTACTGGAAACTGACAACAGAGACCTCAAGACTTTACTGGAATGTCCATCAGCTCCTGCCATGGGCTGTCAGAAGCTCTATTTTCAGGCAGGAGGTGCTGAGAGAGTCTTGTCCCACCTGCTGCTCTACCCTAGAGCCACTGTTGCCCCTTTCATCTTTTCAGTCCTAAGTAATGAAAACAAATACTCAGGTCTATAATAATGACATGGAATGGGATGTTTTGAGCATATTAATTGCTCAGGCTCTTGTAATAAGGGATCACAAATCAATGTTTTCCCCAGTGGCTGGCTCTGTGCACGTTTAAACAGATTGTGACCTTGCTGGGCAGAGGTTCTGGGGCTGAGGGTAAGCTGGCAAGACAAATGAATGTGCTCCAGCAGATTTATGAGAAGTTACTCCTTGGTGTAGAAAAGTCTATCTTCTTTCCCCTAACCACCCCTCCAACTGTGACTTCTCCTGTGTGCTAGACGAGCAATCTGCAGAGCTGGTGACAATGTCAAGAGGTCTTTAAGGAAAAATGTTTCCATGGGCTGGAGCAGAGAGGGAGCAAAGTGAAAACAGAGGCCTGATTCATTCAGGAGAAGGTGTCCTCATTCATTTCTAGCAGCTTGCTCTCCCCTAAAGGATATGCTGCTCGGACAATCACCTGTCCCTGCATCAGAAGAGATCTTGGATCTCTGTGCCTGAGACTCTTTCATTTAGTGTCACCTTCCATCATGCCAAGAAAACCCACAGCAGCTGGTTGTGTTGAAAGAGGTGTCTGTAAACACATGTTTACTGACCCTACTGGTAAACCAGCCCCTGAGCCATCAGCTCCCACTCTCTGTAGCAGTTCTTCCAGGTCTCAGGCATCAACATCTGGCTGTCACTGGTTCCTGATGAAATTAGGTTCTAGAAGCCCAAGTACTGTGTGAATGTGTGAAGGAGAGCAAGATGGAGGTATGAGATCCTCTTGGGCCTGGGAAGAAAATGCTTTTCCTCTTTAACCTTCTGAAAAGAAAGAGATGAAGTGAATCTGTAAATACTAATGACAGATAGGACTAAGAATGATGGGCCTGTTAGCATATTTAATACTCTAATTAGCATCACTGCTCCTGGCATGTGGGATGTCCAGGAACCCATCTCTGGAGATACCCTCATTGGCTTTTGAAGGTTGAGGTGCTGCAGAGGAGGTGGGAGCTGTTCTGCTGTGTCCACCCTGGAGTCCCTGCTTCTGGGAGCCTCTCACAGCAGCATCTCACAGCTTCAGAGACCATCTTCTGCATTCCAACCTGGGTTGGCTTTGGTCATCCTCCAGGTCCACCTACTGATGTGGTCTCATAAACATTAAGGGATCATTATGATCATCCAGTCTTACATTTCTAGGCTCTAGGACTTCTCTGGACTCATTTCTGTTTGAACCACAGCATGGAAAAGCATCTCATCCTGACCTCAGTACTTCCAGTGATGGAAAAACTTCCCTAACTTTTGCACATTCTTCCAGTGATTAATTATGGTCGCTGCTAGAAATATTTTTTTATAAACATCTTGTTTTTAGTCTACACTTGTTTAGCTTCAACTTTGAGGCCATCTAAGGAGAGTATCTGTAAATGCATTCAGTTAACTGGGGTTGAGTAGACTTTGCACTGCCACCAGGATGGAGAGGTTGAAACAAATCATATTGGTCAGGCAAGCCTCACTTGAAAGGTCTAATTAACTAATTAACATGATGGATGGGGTTATAAAAGGTGAAGTGTCTGCAGGCAGAGGCAGCCCTCCAGAAGAACCAGGGATTTCCTGGCTTGCAGGGCTCTGAGACACAGCTCTGGCAGGTGGGTGGCTGAAGTGTGGCTATCATGAAAGAAGGGGTGAGAAGCAGACACCCCAGTGACATCAGTGGGGATCCTTGTGAATGGGCTGTGTGTCAGGAGAGAGAAGGGGAGGAGACTGAGCTGGGATGGAGCCAATGGGACAACCCATCCCAGGGTGGCTCTGCTCCTAATATGTGGTGAGTCCTTCCTGCAGCTGCTGAGCTGCCTGGTGGGGTAGGAAGGTGTTTTTATCTCAGCACTTAAAGGGGGTTATCTCTGGCCAGGAGTGGCTGAAGGACTTGCTCTGCTCCCTGCCCAGCTGAGCCCTCCTAGGGCCACCTGAGGGCTTCAGGCAGCACCAGAGAACGCTGCAAGTACATGGGGAGTCTGGGCTGTGGCCAGGACTTCCATCACACTGATATGGAAAAATCCCAGGGCTTGTGGACTGGCAATAAGACCTCTGAGAGCCACACTGACCTTTCGAGGCAGGATGGGAGGACCAGTTTCCCAGTGTGCATGGTTTCTGTGGTCTCTCAGTGCAAAGCCATGGCACCTAAGCACTTGCCTGTGCTGGGCTGACCCCAGCCTCACTCTGCCAACGTGGAGTACCAAAGGCAAGAGCAGAAGGGCACTTCTTTCACTTCATTTTTAGTGCAAAACCCCTGGCCCTATGAAAATGCAAGGGTGGATTCTGCCTGAATGGCTGGATCCAGATGTTTCACAGCTGCAGCTGAAGGGAAGAGACTTCAAATCACTTCTGGAATTTGTTGACATATATGCAGCCACTGTAAGAAGCAGTATCTCTTCTAAATCCTGATGTTAATTCCTCCCACCCTTGATTTGAATCCTGGGCAGTTTGTTGCTTTGATCTTGTGGAAGATTCTTCCGTGTGCTAATTCCACCATGTCAACCTTAGCCAGTGTGAGAAACAGCATGGCTCTGACTGCTGCAACAAGTAGCCCAGCAAGAGTCAAAACAGGGTAACACATTAGGTAGGATAATTGCATTAATTCACCATTTTTGTCTTTACACTCAAAATATCCCTAATTAACAACTTTTGTGATTGTGAAGGACACTAACTTCCCAACAGTCTGCAGGTTCCTCGAGGGGGGATACTTGCTCCTTAAGACCTTCCTTATGACCACTGGGCCTTGGATTTGTGAGCATTTGATTATCAAAACAATCATTTGTTCAGTGTTGAAAAGCTGTGAGGAAAGAAAGAAAAGTCAATACGTTTGACCTCATTTCTGGGACAGGAACTCCTGGGAGTCATTACAAGTCAACTGTGGAAAAATCAACACACTGATTTTAATGGATGAATCAGAAACAAATTCTTTTCAAGAGCCAACATTCTTCTGTCCTTCAACCTGCACCTGAATGAGCAGAGAACAGAGGTCGTCTCCCCCAGCAAAAGTCCTCGGCTTCCTTGGCTATCTGTGGAGAGAGCAGGGGGATAAGTGGAAAATAATTTATCAGGCCTGAAGGGAAACAAAGTTTGTCAGGATTTCCTCTCCGTTTCAAAAGCTGCAGCAATACATTCAAATGTGGTTGGATGTGACACACTCATTTTTCTCACTTAGGTTGTGGTTCTGGAAAACATCTTGGAAAAGCACTTCAGTATGTGCTGAGGCTTAGAGCTGGGTGTGAGCCCCACACAGACTGGTGAGACTCAAGCACGTGCTTACAGATAAGCTCTCTACACTCAAGTGCTGTCCTGATTAGGGCATATGCTTAAGTGGCTCCTTGAGCTGAGCCCTGGCTTTGAACAGACACTCCTGTTCTTCATGTGTATGCAAAAAGAACTAACTCAATCCTGGCTTGTTTTTGGTAGCACTGACCAGAACCACCTCAAGCACCAGGGCAGCAGACATAAGCAGGAAAATTGACTCTGATCATCCCTGGGGTCATTGAACTAAAACACACATTTCAGTCGAGCCAAGTGTTCACCAGTGCTTTGCAACTCCCATGGTGTCAAAACAATTAGCAGATCACAGCAGCACCGATTTGCTGGGGCTCCAATAAAAGCATCTGGCCAGCACATGGAAATGTAACAGCAGCACTGAACAAGCTCCTCCACACACCACCTGAAGGACATTGCAGTCTGGATAATTCTTCTATCACTGCACAGGTTATACCTCGACTTAACCTTCTGAAAGGAGATCACTGGAGAATCCCAAATATGCATTGACATAATTCAAACTGGAACTTGCTAAGAGGCACAGAAACCTATTTTCACTGGATAATGCCTGTTAGAATTGATTAACAGGTTGGGGATTTTTCCAAATCCAAGCCCTTCTGTCCATTTGCTGTTAGTAGCACCCCTACTCCACCATGGCAATTCCAGTAAGCATGACTGGATGCTAGAGAAGGTCACACTGAGGTTGGAGGATGAAATCATTGCTGTCAGGTTGGAAATATGCTGCAACATGATTACCACTCTGGGCATTTCAAATGGTTTAACAGTTTAACATTTTAATGGTTGGACTTGAAGATCTTAAAGGTCTTTTCCAGCCATAGTGATTCTGTGTAAAGCCACAGGCAGGGAAGTGCTCTCATGTAAACCCAGAAAAAAATGGAGGTGTGGATGATGTTAAATGTGCTTTTAGGCCCTTGTGTTAGGGAGGACTCAAACCCCTGCAGCAGGGATGATGAGTCTCTGCTTGTCCCCTTGCTAGAGGAACTGGGATGGGTTCAGCAGAGACATGCAAGGGACCCAGTGCTGCTACACAGGGAGCTGCTCTGGTTCCTGCATCTCCAGCAAAAAATGTCAGATCAGTTAAATGGCAGCAGCAGATGCACTTTGTGGGTGATTCTGGAAATACTGTATCTTTGTAGTGAGAAGAAAAAGGTATCTCCACTTACTCTGACACAGTGTCATTGCTTCTGTGCTCAAACAACATACTAGCCTGGGTGGAGTGAGCATCAGGAGCTGGGTGACTTCACTTGGTTGTTCTAATATCCAGGGGGACAAAAGACTGCGAGTGACCTCCAGCATCTCCTGCCAAGCAGTGTGTGAGAAGGACTGACCAGATAGCAGGTCTTGTGAAATGCATCCTAAAAAGCTGAGCTGCAAATACTTGCCCAGCAAGAATAGGACACAGATGGATTGTTGGTTGATTATAAAAGTTCTATTCAGTCAGAAATGGATTTCATTAATCAACTGCATTTTTTACATAGCTTCAGACCTAGCTGAAAATATTCCTTCTTATTTTATTATATGACATTTATTAACACAGCTATTAGGTGTGTTAATGCAACCTCAGTGGTATTTTCATTGACTCCTAACAGACACTTCTTGTGTCGACCACATAGCAAATGTGACCAGAAGGAATCTGACACAACCAACCCTTCCTCTGCAATCAACGTGGGGTCCAAAACAAACCTTCGGCGCTCCCAGCATCGCCGCCCAAGGAACCAGGCATCCTGCAAATAAACACTGCATTGCAAATCTGTGGGGAGTTGAGAATAAATCTGCTTCACCTGAAGTGGGAGAGAAAGCAGAGTTCAAGGCTGCTACTGAATTGGTGGCCAAGTGCCAACACCATTCACTTCAGGGCAGTAGAAAATTATTCATCTGACAGGCTGACCCTCTAGGTGAAGAAAATAAAGCCACATAACTTTCTCCTCCCAGTCCCTCAGCAGTGGTGCCCTGTGCCCTGCTGAATGGCAGCCATCTCCCTTGCTCGACTTTCCCATCTATGTACTTTCTTCACTCACGTGCTTTTTGATCTGCTTTGGGTTCGTTGGTTTGTTTCTTTCTCCTCTTGCTGTGTGTGTGCTGCAGCACCCCCCACCTAGCCCCCCAGCAGCAGCCTGCCCATGAGCTGCAGCCCACAACCAGCAAATGAACTTGGTCATCAAATGTGTGTGGGGAGGAGATGAATTTACAAAAGCACAGGCCAAAACATTTCAAGTCTGGATTTATTTTCTTTAAGAAAGCCCCACACACAAGCACTGCAGTTCC
>JAOEGS010023044.1:0-20251 GCA_025447755.1 Corythornis vintsioides
TCCCAACCCCCCTGGACACTGCCCTGCTGGGCCCTGCTCTGGGTGACCCTGCTGGATGGAGCAGGGGGGTGGCACCACCAAGGGGTCCCTTCCTGGGTGTTGTCTGTTGATGGGGGTGGGTGTTCTGCTTGGCCAACCCCTCCCCATCACAACGCCCCAGGCAAAGGGCTCAAACCAGAGAGGCTCCTTCCAAGGCTCTGAAAGCTAAATGGAAACAAAGCTTCTGAAGTTATTAAACTTTCAGAAGGTGCAAGTGCATGTGCCAGAGAGTTACTTTTTGATAAGGATAATGCTATTAATAGCAGTTACAAAAAAAAAACCCCAGCTCAGGATCAGTACAGGTGTGCTTTGAGCTCCTTTTGACTGTGATGAGATTAATGGAGATGGGGCAGTTTGGAACTGATACATTAATTTTAATCACTCTAGCTCAGCTTGTGCTAATGAGAGAGAAGTGGGCGAATCCTATGGAAAGATGTGAGGGTTTATCACCCTTAAAGGCAAATGCAGCAACTCTGCAATCTGGGGGAGCAAAATGATTGCTGAGCACTGGAACTGACTGGTGAGTGAATCCATCACTGTGGTATTTACAGTGGTGCCAATGCCATTTTCCTCCTGGGTTAAGCAAACTCAAAGAAATCTGGGAAGGGGAATAATTGTATTTTTTTCCCCCACTGGAGGCCTTCAAATGGGTGTAGTGGGAGCATGCTGGGGAATATTGGTTTGTGCTGCTACCATGAATGTGGGTTTATGGCTGTTACTTGGTTTTTTAATATCCACCCTTGGGTGTTTGGAGCTGAATGCCTCAGATTAATTATGATCACTTTTCAAGTGCCTTTGCTATCAGTTTATTTATAGGCTAGAGGTGGAGGGTGCTCCAGTATTTCCTGGCCAGCAGGAGCTCTTCTGGTCTAACCTGACCCCTCTCCCTGCTCCCACACCCATCACCACAGCCCAGGGCTGCAAACCCTGGCAAGGGGCTGCCCTGGCACTGCTGTCAAGTTATTAAATGGTTGAGAAAGGAAAGAGCTTTAGATGGGAGTGACAACCCCACCCTGGGGCACCACCTCTGTGCCTGTGCACTGCCTCTCTGCATCCCCAGCCTCAGGAACTGGGAGCCCTGAGTTAGACACTGGTTCTTTGGACCCAGTGTAGGGCAGGATAAGGAGTTGCTGCCACCCTGCTGGGTTTGCTAGTCACACAGCCCAGAGGTGATTGTGACACGATGGGATGGATGAGCTTCATCAGGAGGAAGCCTGCAAATGTTGGTAGTTATAATTAGGAAATGTGTTAATATTCATATTAACCTGATTGATGTCAAGTCTGGGTTAAGCAGAAACCTGATTATTTTTTTTTTCCCCCAACTGACTGCACTAGAAGATCCATTTACTTTGAAATGGGGTTATAAGGAGTGCACATTTCTGATCATTTCTTCTGATCTTCCATCACCATCACAGACTAGGCTGTGTCTCTGACCCCAGGCAGAGCTTGCTGACACTGTGCCATCTCCACCTGTCATCAGATTTAGAATGTGGGACCAGAATATCCCCATCCAAAGCTGGCTGCTTCTCCCAGTACTGGTACATCACTCAGTTTGCTGTCCTTGCCACTCCGGGTCAGTGCTATTTCCAACATCTCCATCCCAACCTCCACAGCTCCATGAAGGTGTGCCCTGGCTGACCTAACTGAGCAATAACCAGCTCTCTTTTTGATGCAACTCTGGGAGCAAATGGCCACTTTGCAGAGGTAAAATGGTTTCTGCTAAAGGTTTCCCCAGTCCAACTGCCCTAGTGCTGTAGCTGTGCTGTGTGGCTTGTGACAATGCCAAGTTTCTGAGCTAAAGAAGAGGCCCTGTGCTCAAAAGCTGGTTTTTTTCCCCCCTTTATTCACCATCTGCATTCACTGGTTTAATATCATAGCTCTCCATGCAAACCTTGCTGTCTGTACTGGGAATTAAACTCCTGTGTCCAAAAGGACCTTGAAAACCTGTTAATATTAGGCAGGCTGAAGGACATCTATAAAATATACCCCAGGGGGAATCATGTTTGGCTTGTACACAAGCAAAATACACAACCAAAGGCCAAAAAGTAGCTCTGAGTAGATGCAAGAGCCACAATGACAGTTACTGGACAGCACTTTGTCCTGTGATGATGTGGTAGTTGGAGCCACAATAATATTGAAGTCACCCTCACTAAACACACACCAGTTTGTATTTTGACAGCCCTTCATAAACATTAATGAATTAAGCTGAAGTAAACAGTTCTTTAATACCCACCTTCCCTGGACTGACCTGCAAAGGCAGATTAAAGGCAATGAGAGCACATAAAACCCCCTCATTGCCCAGCCAGAGCTTGAGGAGGGGGGAAAAAAACCCCCCTTCAACCTCCCATCTGCTGCAGGCCCATTAACCAAGTATCACAAGCAGCTTTTATGTGCCCTGTCATTTGGACGTTCTACATAATGCAGGGGAAGGAGAAGGGTCAGGATAAAAATACAGTTCAAAAGGACCTTGGAGAGCTCAGTCAATTTGGACTTAGAGTGGTAGACAAGTTCTGTGCTTATGTGTTGGGGGAAAAAAAGAAAGAAAATGATACCTCAAGCTAATCTTCTACCTCACTGGATGGTTGTCAAAATTCAGGCGATGCCACTTTCGGGGATTATATTTGTGTAAAAATAACCCCAATTGTGAGCTGACAGCAGCAGCAGCCAGGTGCTGGGGTAGTGGTCAGCAAAGGCAGTGTGCACAGAGATGGGGGTTTCAGAGAACCATTCAGGGTGGAAAAGCCCCTTGGGATCACCCAGTCCAACCATTCACCCTACTCTTAAGTTCACCCCCAAACCATGGCCCTCAAAACCACATCCAAACAACCCAGGGGTGGGGAATCCACCCCCTCCCTGGGCAGCCTGTGCCAGGCTCTGGCTACTCAGTGGAAAGTTTTCCCCTAATTCCCAGTTTGCCCCTCCCCTGGAGCAGCTGAATCCATCCCCTCTGCTTCTGTCACTAGTGCCCTGTGAGCAGAGCCCAGCACCAGCCTCTCTGCAATGCCCTGGCAGGTGGTTGTGTTTGGTTTGTTGGATTTTTTTTGATGGCAGGTACCCAGAGCTGCTTGCTGGTCCTGCAGCTTCTGCAGCAGCTGCTTTTGAAGCTGCTTTTCTGTGTTTAAAGGGAGTGATGTTCCCTCTCTGGCAGCTGGTGGCCCTGGATCTGCACCTTGGGGGGCTTCATGGGTTGCTCCCAGTTGCAGACAGTGCCTGGGCCAGAGGCAAAATACTCCCAGGCCAAGTTTTTTTAGAGAGTCCTTCACAGAAAAGTGCTGCTCATCTGAGTTTTAGACAAGCAAAACTCAACTAATCTGACTTTTCCTGCTGAACTTGCAGGAACTCCTGAATGCAGCCTTAATTCCCTTAGCATCTTAATGGTCCCTTTGGGAAAGCTGGCCAAGTCAGACAATAATGTTCAGTAAATCCTTGTTATCTGAGCTTGCTTTAGTAATGAGCCTGAAGATCATATTTAAATCCCTGTAGCTGCATCTCATATATTGTGTGGTGGGAGAAATAAAGCATTTCCCTTTGGCATTTGGAGTATATCAAGGGCAGCTCTGCTGCTCTCTCCTGTGGCTGGTGTGTTGTTGGCCTTCAGAGGGTCACCCTGATGAATAGGATGGTGGAAACCACCAGAGACCAACATTTCAAACCCTAAATGGTTGCAGCTATAGGTAGGTGGTTGAGATACTGTGAATTTATACACAGGGCTGGCTTGGAAATATTCCTGTAGCAGAGGCTGTTTGATGAAGGGTTTTCTTCCTTGGATCAGGGCAAAGACAGAAGAGAAAGAGGGAAGAAAAAGAAAGGGAGGTTGGGAAAAGAATCCAGGATTTTTTCCAGTATCATCAGGGAGCAGCCAGGCACAACTTTATTTTGGAGGGGGAGAAGTTTAATGACATAACCTATTTTCTTTTGATCAGATCCGTGCTGTGTTATACAGAATATTTTCAAGGGTTATTTATAGTGGGACCAAAATTGGGGGATGAGGATTTGTTGGGTAAGGCTCTCCTTCCTGGGTGTGTTTTGCTGCTGAATTAAGAACAAATGATTATTGGTAGATTTAAGTATGTCTGTGTCTCCTTAAGTCATTAGTAAAATCAACAGGCTCATGCTGGGGTTGTGTTTGGGGAGCTGTGTTTTGTCCCTCTGTCCTGCAGGGAAGGCAATAGAATATATTAAAGATAATCCTATTTTTCACCTCCAACCTCTGGGAAAGCTCCTAAATGGGGGAGAAGCAGGAGTGGTGGTGGTGAAGAGCTGGGGAAGGTGAGATTCCAAGTGAGTTGGTGGCTCTGAAAACACAGCCTCCCTCTGCACACACTTTTTATGTCCTGCTGCCTCATTATCTCAGGAACTTATTATGGTTTTATGTCTGTGTTGTGCTGCAAATAGACTGCCCATAATCCCCTTTTTATAGACTTAATCTGGCTGGTGATAAACACCTCAGAACCAGCACAGCATCTTCCTCCTGGTGGGGGGGAACTCAGCCTGAGATGCTCTCTGGCAAGCTGAGACCCCTCCTGTCTGGGTTTCCAAATCCATCCTGACTTGGAGGTGTTGGCTGCTGATGTTTGTGGGTGAAATGCAGCTGTTTGCCTCTGGAAAGAGCCCTGCCAGCTGTCCCAGCTGCAGCTCTGGCTGCACCCAGTGCTGGTGAACTCCCAACACCCCCTTTGCCACCTGGTAAACTGTTTTTTAGAGTAGCTCAGGTGTTGGGCTGGGTGAAATTTCAGGACCTGCCTCCTCAAGATTCCACGGAGTAACTCTTCTGATTTCCCATCACCTGTACACACAAGGCAGTTAATTTGTTTTCAGTGAAGATTTGTACGAGTGAATTATTCACCCATCTGCAATATTTATCTTTAAAATGCCCAGACAATTCAGCTGTGTGTGGAGATGTGGCTCTGTGTGAATCCATAAATCCGGGATCACTGGCAGGACATTTTCTGCAGGGCCTGATGATCTATTTATTCTCCTTTTTCTTCTCTCCAAGGGTTAGCCCAGACCCTCTTGCTTTGACACCAACTGCAAGCAAACAACTTGTATAATATTTTACTACTTCCTCGTTGGGGTGTAAAGCTGCAGTGATGCTCTCTGAAGCTGCAGCTTGTCAGGTTAGCTGCTCCCTCTCAGATGATTATAAGGCAACGATTTTGTGCTCATATTTTTTTCCCTTTGCTCACAGCAGACATAATGAGCAGAAGGGATTATGTGAGGAGCCGAAATTACTGAGCTAAATGAGGAATTGGAAATGCAAATCTGGGTGCTTTGCAACTCTTAGTGGTCAGCTCTGAGCCAGCTAGCAGAGGGTTTGCTGTTGAGAGATGCTCAGAGCTTCCTCACTCTGGGGCAGCACAAAAGACACGGAGAGACATCAATTCTCTGAAATCACCCTACCAAAACCAGCCTTTCTTGCCCCAGTAGCTGGGACTGCACCAGGACTGGGATTACCCTGGTTTTGGAACTCCCCCAGGCTAGGAAGCAACTGGAATTGCTCTGAGTTTTGCTGGCCAGTGCTGTTCCTGGAGGAGAGTGGGAAGAGTTTTCCTGCCAATTGATAGTTGCCTAAACTAATGATTCAGAAAATTGTTCCAACAGCTTCATTTTAAGAGTGCCTGGGCTTTAAAGAACAGCAAGGATCTTCCATAAATGGTATTCCCCTGGAGTCATTAATAAAGTCATTCTTCATCAGGGAAGATCCAAGCTGATGAGCCTGAGGGACCCCATCTTACCAGGCTGGAGATTAGAGGCTTGATCTCAGCTTCTAGGAACTCCAGCACTTCCAGTCAACCAAGGAGTCATTTCCATAGCCTTAGCAAGCAGTCCTGACTATCCATGTTTTTAAAGAGCACATTTGCTGAAACATTTCCTTGAGAAAATGCTTTCTTTGGCTAGACCAACACGTACTGGGGTGCACTGACACGTGGGGAGAGCTTTTCCTTGGAGACTTTTGTCTAATTGCTGATTAGAACTATAGCTGCATTTCTCTAAGAGCCTCTTTCTTCATCTGTTTTCTTCAACCCTTCCCTGAAGGAAAAGCAAAGCATCCTTCTCTGTGACAAGAGAGTTTCCTTCATCTGCAGAGAGAAGCTTGTGTTTGTCACAGCTTTAAACTCCTCTGATTCTTACCTTGAAAGCCAAGTGGTTCCCTAGATGAAAGAGCCTTGTGAAGGCAGCAGCTAAAAGACTGTAACCTACTTGCACCCATTGGAGGGTTCCAGTTCTGCTGCTGCACGTGTGCCCTTTGTGGAGAGCAGAGTGCTTCACACTCCAGCTTCAGTGCCTGCAAGTGGGAACAGTGCAGCTGTAGCACAGAGATGATCACACCCTGGGCTCTACATGGGAAGTACTCAGAGAACCTGCTACTGAGGAGTTAACTCTTCTCCTGGTACAGGAGTTTGCTAGGAAAGAAAAGCCTCCCTGGATCAAGAGACACCAGGTCTATAACTTGTCTCATGTTGTTATCTGAGCTGTTATCTCTGGAGACATTCCAGCCCCACCTGGATCTGTTCCTGGGTGACTTGGTCTAGGTGCCCCTGCTCTGGCAGGGGGGTTGGGCTAGATGATCTTCTAGCTCCCTTCCAACCCCTAATGTTCTGTGATTCTGTGCTCCCTGCTGCTCTCATTAGGAGGATAACTAATGGAGCAGCCTGACACCACTAACAGGGACACTCCAGTTTTAGTTGCATGCACAAATTAGCTTTGAAGTTTCCCGTGGCCCTAAAGATTTGATGTTAATTATTTTTTTTTTTCCACGTCTGCCCAGGCTTATTTGCATTTTGCAAGGAGGTTTAGCTCTAATCATTTGTCAGATAGTGCCAATCTGTTGTCAGTGGGGTAGAGCCACCAACGTAGAGAGCTTTTAATATTACTGTGCTGGTTGTCTTGGGGCATCTGGTTGGATTTAATATTGCTGTGCTCGTTGTCCCATGGGCATCTGGGACTGCATGTGGCTATTCCAGAGCAGAACAGGCATTACAGTGTCAGTCTGACCCAGTGGATCACCCAGACCAAGCCTGCAAGATGCTGTAGGCAACCAAGCTGGGATGTAGCATCTGACAGTAATGCATTGTGGAGCATTTCTACCTCCCACTCTTGTTTTCCCATGTCCTTTTGCTGCACAGAGTCTGCTGAGCTGCTGGAAGCACGAGGGATCCTAATCCCTGGTTTTGGCAACAGTTGGAGACATCTCTAGGTGCTTCTCAGAAGTATCAGGTGTATGAACAGCTCTTCCTTTGGTTGGTGTTGTTGGGAAATGAAGGAGCAAATTGAGAATCACTTTGGAGCATAAATTCTCCAGATGTCTCCTCAGCCTATTCCTGTTTTCTTTATGGAGACTGACAGGAGGTTCTCACTCCTTGGTAGCTCTGCTGTGTTGAAATTCAGCTCCTGTTACCAAGCAGTTAAAAATCTGACACCTCTGTGACCTGTCTTTTGTTTAGTTGTCAGGCTGGGGTTGGGTTGGTGCTGTGCAGTGTCCCTCCTCCCCTGAGCTGTCACCCCCTTATCATCACATCACAAATTGCCTTTGTTTTTGCAAAATACCCCCTCTGACTCCATCTCACCTCTTGGTCTGGGTGGACATCTCCTTGCCCAGAGGTTCACTTCTGTGGCAGCAGAAAACACTGATCCCAGTGTCCTGCTGCATTCCTGCAGCTATTCCATGGCTCAGGACGTGCCTTGTGTGTGTCCCCTGCCCAGCAGCTTCACTTTGACCTCCTCCAGCTCTCTGCTGAGCCTCCTCAAAAGCTCTCTCACCCCAAGCAGGGCTTCTCTCCCTCTCCAATCTCCCAATCTCTGGTCCCACCCTTCACCTCTCCAGACCATGCAGAGTGGAGTTGGTTCCCTGCCTTGTGATGACTCTTCCTCATCCCTCCTCTGCTGGCCTCCTCTCTGAAAAGTGTCTCCTGATCCCCCCTTGCTGATGTAGCCCTGTTTTGTCAGCTACACCTTTTCCTGCCTCACTGTCTAGTGTGTTTTCAGATCATGAAAAATTTAATACACAAACCCACACTTCTGCAGCCCTGAGTGAACTTCAACCAGCTGCTGCCAGAGCCCAGCTCTCGTTTGTTAGCCAGTTCCTTGTCCAATTGATTATTTCAGCAGCCTTGCTGTTCCAACAACCTTATTGAAGTTCATGTAAATCATATCTCCAGTCTCACTCATGTACTCTCTTGCTGTCCTTTTCTCAGAGATATGAATCAAACATGAATATTGATCAGCATTTAATGCCCGACACAAAGGAAAACCTGCCTTCGTGTAGTACAAAATATTAATGAAACATTAATGAGGGCAAAGGAGGAGGTTGCAAACATTCTGGCCAGCTCCTCTCTTTCCTCCTGCTCTGCTAGAGATTTGAACCACTCTCATGTTACACAGTGGTCTGGGCTGTCAGCTGCACTGAAAATTGGATTTTGAAATCCAGATTACACAAGGACTGGCTGCTCAGAAGGATTGGCCGAGGGGCTTGAGGTGCTTACCCAGGATGGGTCCTCAAACACTAGTGCTCTGAATGTCCCCATCAGTCATTTCAGCCAAGCTGGATGTGTTCATCACTCCCAAATGCCCTGCCTCACATAGCTGGGTGTTCCACCTGAAGTACAGTCTTCTTTCTAGGGGTGTAGGCTGGTGCAACTGAGCTCAACTAGTGCAAGGGATTCTGGCAGGTGAGTCCCTGTTGGTTTGGGATACAATCATAGAATCCTGACAATGTCTGGGTTGAAGGGAGCTCCAGAGCTCATCCATCCAACCCCTGCTGAGAGCAGGGACAACTCAACTAGAGCAGGGTGCTCAGAGCCTCCTCAAGCCCCACCTGGGATGTCTGCAGGGATGGGGCCTCCACCACCTCCCTGGGCACCCTGTGCCAGTGGCCACCACTCTGCTGGGAAAGAACTTCTGCCTCAGTTCTCATCTCAATCCACTCCTTGCTCATTTCAAACCATTGCCCCTTGGCCTTTCACTGCAGGCCTTTGGAAACAGCCCCTTTCCAAGCTTTGGAGCAGCTCTCTGCAGGCACTGGCAGGTGCTCTAAGGTCTCCCTGGAGCCTTCTCTTCTCCAGGCTGAACAATCCCAGCTCCTTCAGGCTGTCCTGGGAGCAGAGCTGCTCCAGCCCCCTGAGCATCTTCGTGGGCTCCTCTGGCCCTGCTCCAGCAGCTCCATGTCCCCCCAGTGCTGAGGGCTCCAGAGCTGGCTTGTGGTTGCTCATGAGGAAGCACAACTCCAAAGCTGGAAGTGCCTTCTCATTATTCCTCTATTAGCTTGAGACTGTGGTGAGGGAGGACATAATGAATTTAAGTGTAAAGAACAGAGCCAGGGAAGTAAATGCAGATAAATCTGCTTGGATTTGGAAATAAGGACCTGTAAAACTGTACTTTGATCTGGTTTAGAACCACAACAGAGAGATCACAACCGAGCTGTGGCAAGAGAGATGGTCTCACTCTGCTGGATAAAGATAAGCAGGGAGAGAGCCAAGAGAAAATAGGAAAGAATGAAAAAGAAAAGAGGAGTGTAGATGAGCAGAGGACCCAAAGAGAGGATGAAGAACACAAGCATAATGACAATTGCATGTGTAAAGGAAAAAGCCCTGTGAGTGCTGCTGTGAAATGAGTCTGTTCAGGGGAGATTGTGGAGCAAGTTCCCAGCTGGATCCAGCTGCTTTGGACCTACAAAGGCATCTCTGGCTCTGGTTTGATGCTCTCTGGGTTACACCCCACTTTGATGTGGTTTATGCAGGTGTGTGTGAGGGAAGAAGCTGCACTCAGAGCAATTGTCAACTAATAGCAGGATAGAAGAAAAATAAGAGCTAAAAAGATGATGAGAGCCACCTAATCTGGAGCTCTAGCATTATACTTCAAACGTCAGATCCCACTAGGAGAAGAGAAAGCCACTTTTAGCCCAGGTTGTGGGTTTTTTTTTATCAGGAACTTTGAAGATGTTTCAGTGTTTATCAGTATCTGCTGATTGTTTGATCTTCAAGTTAAGTGTAGCCCCTGCTAGATTTACGAGCTGCTGAAAGCAAGAGGAGCAGAGTTGTATTTCTACCACACTCCAGAGTAACCAGAGCTGCTGCAGTCCTCTGAATCATTATTGCTTATTAGGAAAACTTTTGTTTTCACTGCTTGCTGGGTGACAGTTCATTTTAATTTTACTTTCCCAGGATCCTCTCCATCAATGGCTTTCAGGCTGGGTAAGTGGGAATAAAAAGCAATTGACATGAAATCAATATTAATTCAGGAGTATGTTGGGCTGGGGTTTTTTTTCCCCTCCTTTTGTAACAGATACTTAGCAGGGTGTTATGACCTGGCAGCCTAAGCCATCCAGCTTCCAAATGTAAACTCTGAGGGTCTCAGGGTGCTTCTGAATGAGCCCAGGCAGTGTCCTCTGGGCTGTAGCTCTGTTTTGTACTCAATTAACTACCTTCTGCTATTAAATGTCAGTTTTGTGTCCTGGCTTTTCCTTGGCAGCAGTCACTGCTGTCATTTCCAAGACTTGGAGAAAGCAGTTTAAATACCACAGCTGTTTCACTCAGAAATCCATTGAGCAGTGGCTTGGTTTGGGCAGTGTTTGAGCAGTGTGGGTCTGGACTGGTTTTATTTTCCTTCATTTTAGGTGGAAGTGGAGGTAAAGAAAATTATTGCCTTGTGGTTTGGTTTTTTTGGGAGGACTTTTAAAAGGTTTAGACATTCTGAGCAGAATTTGTCACTTGTGAATTTAAACTCAAGACTAAACTTTCCAACCATCACAGCAGAGATGCTGGAGCAGATTTTAAAGGAAGATCAAGCAAATCTTGCTGGGATTTTATTGAGGTTTCTCCCCAAAGGTCAAGCAGAGAGAATCCCAGGGATGTGGGAAAGAAAAGTTGATGCCTGTGTGTCAGTTTGGCACCAGAGCTGCTGCAGGATGCCATAGATATTTGCCATGCTGAAGATTGTGAGCAGTTTCCTATTTAAAGAGAAGAATATGGTATTTAATGCAGATTGGAAGCAGGTATCAGTGGAAGGACCCCAAGGAGAAGCTGCTGTGCAGAGCCAAGGTGACTTTAGGGGCAACATCTCAGGAGACTGAAGGGCAAAAAGGCTGCAGTGCAGATGACAAGGGAAAAACTTAGAGCTTTTTTTATCAAGCACTAATCTAAACAGCCAGCCTTGTCAACAAAGGGTTGAGCTCAGGAGATTTGAGGGTTATTTCTTATTTGCAACTTCTTTTTTTAACCTTAAGCAAGCCTTTTTATTGCTCTCAGCCTCAGTTTCCCATGCTTGGAAAAGGCATTTGTGGCCCTGTCCCCTTTTACAGCTTATTTTATTTCTTCCAAGTGTCTCATAAAAGTTTAGCACTGCTCATTGCTCCCAGAAAAAGCTTTTCCAGCCTTTTTTTTTTTTCCCAATGGGAAAAGTAACTCCATAATCCAAGGAGGTTGGCCACTGAGCATGGCTCCTTAGGGCAAAAAGGCTGCTGTGGCCCAGAGAGGGGTGCAGGGGTGTTGTTGGCAGGGCTGGTGAGGTGCCAGGTAGCTAGGAAAAGGATGAGCCATCAGGTCAGGTGCTTGGTGAGTGTTCTTGTAAGGAACTGTTTCCAATGGTCCGTGGCTTAGCCTGCTAGGAATCATTCTCTTCATCCTCCTGGCTGCCCAGCAGATGAGCAGGATGACTGGCAGCAGAAATATTCCAAAAGGGGGGGATATTAAGCAAGCAATCTGATGACTGATGTCTGCTGTTCTCCCACTGGAGTTATCACTCATGTGATTTCACTTGGTTTCAGTGACATTTTTACCCTTGAGGATTTCTCTCCTCCTTTGCAGAGCTGTGTGCTCCTCACTTGGAAGTCAGAGGCAGGCAGGGAGGATCCTCCCACTGCAGGGCTGCGTTGCCATCAGGGGAGCTCTGTGGGCCAAGGCAAGGGATGAATGCACCTCCCTTCATCAACCTAGACATCAAAGCATGTAAGCAGATCAGGAAAAGTAAGTCTACACTGTACCAAACGTGAGGTAAGAGCTTCATTAGCATATTGATGCCTTCTTAATTGCACTCTGCAGAGATCACTCGCAGGCTGACGATGGATTTCCCCCCTAATAGGATCAAGTAGTATTTGATCTGAAGCCTTTTTCAGCAGGAAGCTGAAATGAAAGGTGGGATTGAGAAAAGCCCATGGCAATGACTGCTTGAATTGCCCCCCACAAGTATTTTCTCTCACCAGAACTTTTTGTACCCTGTTTTCTAGAGCCCAGCTGTGTATTCTCCGGGGGCAGCACCAAGGACTGCACAGGTTGGGTTGGCCACGTGCTAAGCAAAGTAGCAGGTAGACATTGGGAAGCAGGGTGAGAGAGGAATAAAAATGCCTCCTGTGTGGATAATAATACTGACTGAAATCATTTTAGTATCTGGCCTTAGAGGTCAACTTCAGCCTTGAAGTATTTTTGGCTTCTGTGCTCAACGTTGGTTTCAGTCACTGGGTTTTTTGAGTGGCAGTTGTCAGAAAATAAATACATAGAATTCCTTATTTGGGGCTGATCATCTGTAACAGCAAACAGGCAAGGAAAAAGGAGCTGGTGGTTATCACAACAGGATCAAATGGGACACAGAGTTTGGGGAAAGGATTGTTTTAAACTTCTTCTTGCCCTGCTGTGCCTGTCAGAGACTGACGGGCAGGTCTTGCTGGCTCCAAGTGCTGCTGACAAGATGGAAGGTGTGTTAGGGAAAGCTGCTTTCTCCTGGGCATGAAATTATTCCACCAGTAGCTAAGGAAATGCATTCCCATAATCTACTGCCACTTTGTGTGTGCTGCAGAGAACTGGAGACTGCTTCAGCAGAAAAAAACCCCAACCCTTCTGTGCAAAATAATCACAAATCAACCACTTTATCCAGCAGCCAGGCTAGCAAATGGCTGTAATGAATGGATGCACTGTGTCTTGGAGGTCTGCATGTTGATATTCTGCCCATTTCACAGACACAGGCACTGAGTTCACCAACAGAGGCAGCTTAAGAAATGGTGATTTTGGTTTATTCTCATGTTTTGGTAGCACTGAGGGCCCTCACACTGGCAGAACCCAGCCACCAGCTTCAGGTGAACCTCCCTCCTTGTGAAGAAGGTTTTTGGTTGGCATAAGGGACCTGTGGCCCTATAGTTGTGTTTAGAATTCCATCTAAATATGCAGAATTAATCTAAATATGCAGGATAGCTGCTCTGAGAGGTCCTTGCCAAAGAGGTTTGTTCTGGGTCAGGGAGTGGTGACTGAAGGAAACAAATAGGAACTGCTGGAGGAACCATCCTGAAGAGCTTTGCTGAAAGCTTTCTTTGATTAATATTGGTCTTAATCATAGCTGCAGTAAATAAGCTAATTGCCAGAAAGATGTGCAGAGTTCCTGCTTCAGGAACCATCATTCCAAGTTAGTAAATAGTCCATTGGCTGCTGCCCACCCTGCCCAGGGCTGGATCTTCAGGGTCTCCCTGGGGTGCTGCAGAACATCCCCACTGAACCGTCCTACAGCATCTCCAAGTGCTTCCCAGGCTGGCTGGAAAATCACTTTGGCATAAACCCACCAGGCTTTATCCTCCCCATAAATTCCTCCAAGGACTAGGAGTGTTTTAAGGCACATCAAGCTAAAGAAGTTTTGAGAGTGAGCTGGAAAAAAAAAGAGCTATAGAGGTGGGATTTACAGCCAGGAACGTTCACCTGGACAATAAGAATCCTGGTGCATTGAGCTGAAAAATATGCTGCAGTGTATGGTATTGGCTTGTTTGTAATAAAACACCAGGCTGGTACATTTTATTGGCTTTCCAGCCATTTATTGTTTGGTTTTCAGAAATACAGTATGTAAGCAAAAGCAATAAAATAGTTTATTATGTAGTAATTGTTCAAGAAGAGAAAGACCTATCAGGAGAGCTAGCTCTTCAAGAAGTAGTCAGTGGGTGTCTGTATTAGGGGCAAAATGGAGGAGATGGTTGCAAACCATCCCAAGTTCTTTGTTGTCTGTAGTGGGGTTGGATGGAGAGTTTGTCACAAGGTTTGGGAATCCAAATGAGCCAAAAATGCAAAGCAAAAACATAATATTTACCTTTGCTTATTTATCAGGCTTTTAGTAAAAGGTTTTAGGTGAACAGAGCCAACTGGAGGGCACCTCTGAGACCAGACACTGAGCAAGCAGCAGTTTGCCCACCAAATGGTGGCCAGATGTGGTTCTTTTGGATTTTTTTCTCTCATGACATTAGATATTTTTGCCTAAATTCAAGTCTAGCCTCTGGAAAACTTTATCTGCTTGCTCACCTCTCCTTACCTTATCACCTGTGTATGTGATAACAAGTCCCTCTGTGTGTGTGTGTAAGATGGGGGCCCTGGATTTCACTGTTTATACAGAGAAGCTTCTTAATGACAAAGACCAATTAGTGCCAGCCTCACAGGACCAAGTCCATGGAGATGCTGTTGAAAGAAAATCACCAGAGATGGGATGAAATAGGACAGAGCTGAGGTTACTATGGTTTACACTGGGAATTTTACCAGAAATCTCAAGAAATGGGCCAAATAAATGGCAAAATGTTGCAGCAAAACGGAGACCAGATAGTCTTGGACTCTTTTCTCTCTGTTAAATAATTTATGTCAGTTCTCAAGTCCTCCTGAGTAGCTCAGCAGGAGCATTTGCTGTCTTTGGAAGGGCAATGTCACCCCTCTGCCTTTTCCTGCTCAGCTTTTGTCCAGGAGACAAAGCAGGTCTAGGGTGGAATCTTCATCTTCCCAGACCCCTCCAACAACCACCTCCTCCTTTTGTGGAGGTAAGAACAAGCAATAATAATAATAATAATAAAAACCCAGACAAATCCCACCCCCCCAGCCTTTCCTGACCCTCCAGAGGTGGAGGTTTCATTTCCAGAGGGGCAGAACAACCATGGAGCATGGCTTTGGCCAGAGAAGTTGGAGCCCAGAGGAAGGCAGATTCCTTCCCCACCTGTCAAATACCCTTTCATCCCAACCTGAATCTGTGAGGAGGAGTGTTTGGTGCACACTGGGTTCCACCCACAGCCTTGCAGCACCCTGGGATGCTGGATCCAGTGTCCTATTTAGCCCTTTTCTGTTCAGCTGTAATGGAGCAGCTCTTTCCCAGCACACCCTCTACAGCTTCATCCTTCTAGTGCAGGAAGCAATTCCAAGCTATTATTGCACTGCTTAATGATCCTGCTCAGGCTGTTTTGGAACAGTAGTCCTTAGTGTCTCACCCCAGGGATTTAAATAGGCTCGTACATCAAGGCCAAGCCTTGATAATTCCTTTATTTCTGGTGGCATTTTAAATCACAGGGAAAGCAGGAGCTTCTTCTGAGCAAGGAAATGACTTGTTGCCATCAGGCAGCACCCATCACCCACCTAGAGCACTCCTGGAGTTTATATTCTTCACTCTGGCACTTGCTGAGCTCTCATGGATTGGGCTGGGACAAAAATCACTGCTTTCCAATGCTGCATATCTCATAGGAGGTTTTAGTATCAAGAGGTTGGGTTTTGGTGGGTTGGTTGGGGTTTTTTTTGTTGGCTTTTTTTTTCTTGTCTATGTTTTAACTCAGCTTACAAGCTCAGCCCCACTTCCATCTTGCTATTTCAAGCTGTTAAAGACTGGATGTGGCACTGAGTGCCATGGGCTAGCTGGGTGTCGTGGTGTCAGGGCTTAGGCTGGACTGGATGATCTCAAAGCTCCATTCCAGCCTCAATAATTCTGTGTATCTCTGGAGCCATCACACTGTAGCACCCCCCTCCCTGTGTGCTCACATACTCTGTTTGCTTCCTTCTCCCTTTAATGGCCTTAAGCTCTGAGTTGAGGACTCGTGGTAGCAGGGAGGGAGCAGAACATCTGAAATCTTTCCAATCCAAGTCAGAACTTTTTCTATTGAAGGAATAATTTGCATTATGACAATAATGAGCAGTTGTAAGTCGGTAGCATTTCAATAATTGGAGCTCATCACTTGGTGCAAGAGACTTTAGCTCACATTTCTGAGAACTCCTTTCTGAGCTGCTAAGATCATCCGTGTACAGTGACAGATTTCCTGACCTTTTTCCTGCTCAAAGGATTTTCACTGAGCACGCTTGTTCTACAGGATAATTGTTGCTAGCACTCCTGAACTGCAGGTACTTGCAGTTCAACCTCTAGTAGTGGGAGTTTCTTTCTTTCCAGAGTAAGGAATTCTCTTGACCCTGGCTGAGTGTCATCAGAAATGATTAGAGACAGATTTCTCTCTAAATATTGTTGTGCAAATAGAAGCTGATCAGAAAGGCAGGAGGGGACAGTGCAGCTCGGTCCTGAGAGAAACTTCTATGGGGTTTGGAGCTTTCCTTGCATCAGGGCAGGAGGATTGTGCCTGGAGGATAAAATCACCACCTAAGAAAACAGAGGTTGAAAGAAGAATTAATTTCCAGTAAGTCTTGTTTAATCAAAAAATCAGACCTAGGATGCAACCAGTCCAGATAAATAAGGAATTCTAACATGAGGTTTGTTACACGGTGCAAATACTCTCCCACATCCATTATTCAGTATTATCCATGTAATTGGCAATGACCTCACTGATATAACTTGGTTAGGAAGGTCTGTGAAAAATACTCAGCATCAGAACTACAAAGAGCTTTGCTCCGTTGGTGAATGATGGGGGGAATTCTTGTCAATCTTTCTGCTCCCTGATTAAATCCTGTAACCAATTAATTCAGCATCTGGTTTGGATTTTTGCTATTTTCGGACTGCCATAAAGCAGAGGTTTTCCACATGGCTCATTATAAAGCTTCAGATGAGATCTCACAGCACTCCCTTCTTTTTCAGTCAGTAAAATTAAGAGGGTTGAAGGTGGAGCAGCAGCAGACCTGGGTTGCTTGGTCTTTGACTAGATCTTTGCCCCCACTTCCTAGTGCCAGCTGTGAGCTCAGGGAGTCGTGGCACCCACCTCTAGGGACTGAGTATCTCCTAAAGACTTTCAGACCATAGACTGAGACCAGAGATGGGCAGAGCAGCAAGAGATGCACTTAAGGGAGGAGGTTCTGGGAAGCAACAGGCCCCTGTAAAGGATGTGAGTAAGCAGATGATGCTGTTTGCTATGAGAAGCTCCCCAAATCTGTCCTGCTGCCTTGTGAAATGGCTCTGCAGCCTTGGCATGGGATCACAGGGTGTCAGGGGTTGGAAGGACCCTGGAGATCTCTGAGTTCAACCCCTCTGCCAGAGCAGGGCCATGGAGTAGAATCTAAACCAGCACAGGAACCAGCCAGAGGGGCTGGAAACTCTCCAGAGCAGGAGACTCCACAACCTCTCTGGGGAACCCCTGCCAGGGTCTCTGACCCTCACAGAGAAGTTCCTCCTCACTCTGCTTCCATTCCTGCTCCACTTCCAGTCCACCTCAGGTGTGTTGAAGTTGATGGAGAGGGGTTTAACCCTATGCAATATTCAAACAGCTTTTCTGCATTGAGATGTTCAAGAACTCAATGAAACTCTGGTGAGTGAAAGAATTAATCCATGAACTCCTTCCCAAGACCATTACACCCAGTAATGTGCTTTTGAAGAAGCTGGATTCTTCCTGGTTGGTACTTGAGTGGGATGCAGAATGAGGCACACGCCAAGCTGTATTTATTAGCAGAAAACTGATTATTATGACTGACCAATCTGCTCCTTAATGATTCAGGGAGCGTGTTGGTTTTGATGGTAATGAGCAGCAGGCTCTTCATCAGGTGATCTGACAAGTGTGCAATTTGCCTGGAAAATTATGCAGGGCTGAAAGTGGTTTTGTGAAGAATTAAAAAAAGAGGGGAGAACCTATAAAATGTTGGCATTTAGAGGAGGAAGAGATGGGAGAAGTCAAAGGGAAAACGTTGCAATTCTTTGTCTCTTGTCTATATGGAGATACTTGGCCAGAATTCCCAGTTAGGGTTGTGTGGTGCCCAGCTCAAGGGAAATATCAGGTTTTTCCTTGCTGTTTTCCACAGAAAGAAGCAGAAGGGCAGTGTTGATGTGAGTAAAGGCCACTCAAATCAGTTGGCTGCAGTCCCCTTGTGCCCTGGTCACACTCCTTTAGTTAAAAAGGAAATATTTCTATTAATTTTGTACATTTGAATCATCCTTTACCCACTTGTGTGGCACCTTCCTACCAACCTGGTCCATTTTCTGATGCTTTTCTCTTGCTTTCCACTCCTGAGAGAATCTCCTACATCCAAGAGCCTGGCTGAGGGCACAGGGATGGGTCTTGGGAGCTGCTGCTCACACTCAGCCCAGGCTGAGCAGTTTCTTACCCTGAGGAAATGCATGGAATGAAAGAGCTGACACACATCTGGCATCAGAGATTGAGTGAGGCTCCTTGGAGACTTCTTCTGTTGCCTTCTGTGGCCTTTGATCAGTCAATGAAGAGTCACTGTCACCAGTGACCTTTAATGTACAACCTGAAAAATGAATATATTACTAAAACCTAGCTCAAACCTTACTTTTAATTTTTTATTTGCCTTTATTTAACACTCTCCCTCCCTGCTCTGCTCTCTATTGCATTTCATTCTGCTGGTCCAGGTGTGGGGCTCAGCTTAAGAGGCATTGGACACTTTCCATTCCAATTGGCTTAGTAGAGAAAGTAAATAAAATCTATATTTAAAAGAGTGTTCCCAATAATTTATTCATGGCAGACTCCAGAGGATTTCCATGGAAGCCACTGGAAATCGTATATAAATAAAAACATTGGAAACTCTAGTTGCCTGTTACATTGGAGGGCTATACCTATATTTTTTTCTCCTTCCTTCTCCTCTTCCCCAGCCAATATGCACAATACTCAATTAGTATTTCAAGGTAATCAGTGTGTTTTCTTGATTTGCTTAGAAAAAAACCCCATCAAATATCTCAGACAATGGAAAGCAGGCAGGAAAGAATTCAGCTTTTTTCTCCTTAAAGGAATAATTGCAGCAAGGAGGCAATTTCAACTGTGGTCTCATGAATACCCTTATTTTTTTTTTTTTTCTCCTCATACTCTTCATATTATTTTTATATTGCTCTGATTTCATACCAAAGCAAGGGTGTGTGAGGCTGATGGAGAAGAAGCACTAGCAGTGAATCAATGTCAGTCAACTAACTCCAGCAGTAAAAGTGCATTGGAGAGAAGCACCTACTGCATTATTTTTCTCTCCAGCACCCCAGCCTGGAGTATGATTTGGAAATACAAAGATGTCCTTTTTCTCTGTGTTGTTAAACTGCAAGAATTCCCTGCCTGTTTGCTCTTTGTCATCAAAAGCTGTTGGCCATGATTGCACAGGATTTGGTATTGTCTTCTGTAAAACTCTCAAATGACTGTTTAGATTGAATGCCTGAAGTGAGCACTAGGTAACTAAAAGCACATTGTATTTTCCTCCCAGACCTTGGAGACAGATGTGTCACTCAATAGCATCTTTTCTCTATATTACAATCACAAGGTGCTTTAGTGCTTTTGTTCCACAACGAGGAAAATTACTCTTTTTTTTTTTTTTTTTTTTTTTCTCTTTTAACCTGTCTTGAAAGCCACTTGGTTGTGTGAAATTTGCTGTAGAGAAGTGGTAAAGTTTAAGCTTCTAGTTCTATCCAAGCTGGTCCCTGATGTCACCAGCAGTTGACCTGCCCAACAAGTAAATAACTCAATCTCCATCCTCACAGACAAACCTCCCCCAGCTGCCAGAGTCATTCATTATTATCCTGATGGGAAAACTCAGGTCATTGCCAAAATCTAGGCTGAGTTGCACCAGGAACTACTTAAACTCAGCCTAGGAGCTGCTCTCTAGGAGCCCCCATCAGACAGGGTTAGGAGTGTAACCGTGTTGTGCAGGAATCTCCCATCAACCTGTGGATTTTTAAGAGCATGGTGGAATGCAGTCTTCAAATGTGATGATTCCCTGTACAACTTAATGTCTTCTTAATCTTCAAAACTCTCTTTTCTTGCCAGAAATAAATCAGTGATGCAGTATTTCTACAGGCAGAGCCCAGCTAGTGAAAACCAACTCAGCTTCTCCTTGGAGCTTCCAAGGCTGAGCACCCCACAGCCTTAGGAGGCTGCTGCCCTGACTGTGAGGAACTGTGGTCTTCTAGCACAGCTTTAAATCACACCACACAGTGCTGCCCTCACCCACTGGCTCTTAGGTGAGATGCTCTGGTGCCACCCCCCTGCCCCACAGGGGCACCCAGAGCAGGGCCCAGCAGTGCAGGGTCCAGGGGGGTTGGAATCTCTCCAGAGCAGGAGACTCCACAACCTCTC